>JAPYZC010005496.1:0-12955 GCA_030522665.1 Ichneumoninae sp. A BG-2022a | reverse complement strand
CAGCACCTTTTATATGCTAGAATTTTTTCAGATTTTTTTCTCATCGAGAAGTGTTTGTAATCTTTATCTTTTTTCTCTCGAACTTAGGCGGCGTCAGTCGCTGTGCTAGTACTACCTTAAGGTAACACTTGCGGACAGTTCGACCTCACACGAGGTCGGGGATAATTCACAGAGAATTGCGAACACTTCTCGGTGGGATAAAAATCTGAGAAAAATCAAGCATATGGAAGGTGCTGATTTAGCATAATAATAATTTAAAAAATCTTTATTAACAAATGAATGAAAAAAAATCTGTCGCATATTTTTTTATTTTCCTTATTTCTAGCATACGTCGCAAAATCGTCGTATTCGTCAATGACTATTACTTCCCTGGGAGTAATAAAACAGTACTGCGCATGCGCGCGGGTTAATAATAGTCGGTGGTCAATAATGGGCGATTTTCCACACGTGTTTTCAGGACTAATTTTCTCGCCCGTTTGCCGGTGCTCCGTATTGCCCCACCTGTTTTCTCTACGCTCGTGCTCGGAACGAAGCGCACCCACTCGGAGGAAAATAAGAGGACGAAGAAATGGCCGCTTCGCCGGTAGTGAGGAAAAAAGGCAATCACAACATCGCGCACATCTAATAGAAAAATATTTCTCCACTGAGATACATATATATATATATATATACATATAGGTAGATAGCTACACAGTGTTCTGTATAGTGCACGTCAGGACGCTTTCTAATCGATTGGTATGCCGAAGGAGCGTTGCGTTTATCATAACTGTATATTTATGTCGATACGACGCGACGAAGCTTTTCAATTACGTCGGCGAATGTGCTGAAAGGATCCCGGAACTTTTAGAATTAACTTTCTCGAGACATTTTTTTTCTGTATGCACAATTTTTTTTGTTGCACTCTGATGGCGCAGCTTGTTTGACATGTAAGCTTCAAAAGCTCTCAATTTCGAGACTCAAAAGGGAGACGCTACAGTGGGTTTTGTCTCTTTATCAACGTGGCATCGAAGTTTTCTCTTCGTTGACCTGTGTGCAGCATCGTTCTTTTTTTTCTTTTTCAACGTTCACAACTTCGATCATCATAATTCGAGGATGAATCGACGAAAGATTCGATAGAATGAAAGTAAGCAACATAACATGCGTTTTAACAGTTTCTCAAATAAATTATTAACATTACGAAATAATTTTACTGTCGAACCTTTGGTACCCAAAGTCTTAATACTTTATGTACATTGTAACGAATATCGTACGCGGTATAGGATAGACGATTATACTCGGTAAGCGGTCACGAAGAACCGCTCGGGCAGAAGGACATTTGACGGACGAACAAACGATCGACTACACAGCGATCGCAGATTTGATAGTCAGTTTGTTTTGGGACTTTAACACGAGCTGATGGATACACGGTTACGTGTTCTTACGAAACGTCGTTCGAGATAATAAACGTTTCGCATATCGTTCTATTTATGATACGCAGGACTGAAAGACCTCGGTCAACGACCCATTAGCCTGAGGGGAAAAAATAAAAGCAAAAATAAAAATTCACACATGTACACGGAAAAAAATAGTTCTGTTTCTCTAACAAAATGTAAATCGTTAATATTTTATTGTTCCGGTACCAAAAATATTTGACTGCTATGTGGCTAGCAAAATATTTTGTTGTCCCTATGTTAACCAGGTAAATGAGTCATGGTAACAAAATTCTTGTTGTCCCAAATTTTTTTTTTCTCCCTGTATACACGCAATACCACCGAACCATGTATTGGCTAATAAAGCGCATTTGCTACTACTATTAATATAATACGCAGTGTCTTTTCATTCCACGAATAAATTACAATATATAAAAAAAATAACTCGTTTTACCGGAAAATGAATTCGTTGGAAATGATTAAGTATAGAGGATAGAGGACGGAGAATAAAAACGTTACTGTGAAACATGCGTCAGGTACAAACATAAAAAAAGAAAAAGTAAGCTCTGATTCACCAGCTCGAAGAGTTTATTTTTGTGACAGACGAGAGTCCGCGTGAGTTGTACTTAAATCTATTGACTTGCGATTTATGAATGAGTGATGGAAAACCTTCGACGTATGTATTAATTTATGCGGAAAAAAAATTCTGGTTTGCACATCGAACATAGCAATTATTGCCACCGGGCACCGGCTCCGAGCCGCATTAGTCGAAGCGATACAAAAAGGAGGAACGTTTGTCGAGGCAGAACAAAAAGATTGAATACAAAAGTGCAGCAAACGTGTGAATTTGCCTTCTCGGTAAAAAGTGTGGAGAGGCAATAACCGGACTATACAAACAGATTACAATGGAACTGTGAATTAGTTAATGTTTCAGAAGCCAGCACGACCAGATAAGTTTATTCCGATTAAGGAGATGACTCTGAGCGCAGGTAGGAAAGGAAAGGTGTTTTCACTCTCCCTACCGAGCAGTTAAAGGGACTGCAATAAAGACGACGGCCTTAACTAATCTGATCGTATATTCTGTTAATTTAATTAGTTGTTTTAACTTATCTGGTTGTCCACTGTACTGAAAATTATGCATATCATTGTCAACGCCTTCGCAAAGTATATAAAAGCGACCGATTCAAGTATCATCGCCAGTTTCGATACTTCGGACAGTAAGTCGTCAGTTCGGCAGATCTTCTCTATTCGTTAGGTTCAAATCTCGGTTCATACCATCGCCGATGATGTTGGCTAAATGCTTGGCGGTCGTTTTTCTGGCGGCTCTGGCCGTTGCGAAAATGCGTAAGTAATTTGTTTTTCCTAATGCACTCACGTAAAATCCCTCTCTCTAAACGCAATATGGCATTTTTTCGCACTAGTGCGAGAAAGTGCGTTTCTGCGCATACTTCTCAAAAACGGAAAGCGTCATTTTCGTGAATTCGTTAGAAAAAATCACAATTTTCATTTTTGGGAAATGAGCGGAGAAACGCACTTTCTTGCACTAGTACGAGAAAAAATACCACATTGCATTTGTAGACATGCGCAGTAGTGTTCTAGTTCGCGTTACGGAAAGGTGCCTTTCTGCGCACACTTCCCAAAAACGAAAAGTGTGATTTTCGTCAATTTGTTAGAAAAAATTGTGTAAATGGCAGGGACGTGGAAAGGGGATCCTGGTTTGCATGAATGTTGCTTCCTTCGCAAAGCTTCCTTTATGAGAAAGCAAAAAATAAATTAAATAGACTTTCTCAGAGGAAGTTGCGAATATAGCAACTTCTTTACATTATGAGAAAGCGATATGAAAATTTTAATTTTCACCTTTTATGCGAAAACCATATGAAAATTTTAATATTCACCTTTTATGCGAAAGCGATATGAAAATTTTTATTTTCACCTTTTATGCGAAAGCCATGAAAATTTCAATTTTCAACTTTCAAGTGGAAGCGATATGAAAATTTCAATTTGAAACTTAAAAAAAATTGTTTTAAAAAATAATTTCGATGCAGCTTCCTTCGTAACGGTATGCGGTCGAAGAAATCCGAATCTGGGTAAGTGCGTAAAGGACTCTATGGACGAACTTCGCGACAGGCTTAGATCGGGAATACCGGAGCTCAACTTGCCGCCGCAGGACCCGCTTCACATTGAGCAATTCACTCTCTCTGACACAGAGTCGCTGAAGGCGTCTGCCCATGATGTTATGATTACAGGACTTGGCGACTTCGAAACCAAGAGTGTAGAAATCGATTTAAAAGAACAGCAGTTCCATTCGCTATCACTCTACAAAAAAGTTACGATCGACGCTGAGTACGACGTCAATTCTAAGATAGTCATTCCAATAACTGGACGGGGACCGATTCACATCGTGTCAGGTATGTCGATCAAATGAAAAGTTGGCTAAAAGTGGTGACTTGAGGGTCTATTTTGACAATGAAAAATAATGCAAATACAGTGGTCGAGATTCATCAGATTTACCCTTGCGTACACAAACACGCTAAAATAATAACGTTATCATTTTAACTACACTGTAAAAAAATCTTGTTTGAAAAACCATATGTGAAATTTGAAACACATGTGCGTTGCAATTTTACAGTAAAATTTGTATTTTTCATGAACATTTTTGTAAATTTCAAGCAAAAGATTTGTTATTTTAATATGTGGTATTTTTATTTTACAAACAAATTTCAAGTGCCAGTACATTAAATTTACAATTTTTTTGTACAGTGTATACAGTCAATTAAACTAATGCCTGTTTTTTCATCTAAATTAATCTGCGCGTTTTCTTTCGCTTAGACGATGTCTTGTCCGAGATGTTAATGAAATACAAACTTGTCAAAAAGAATGGTGTTGACTATATGCGCATCACTTCCGTGAACATCTCGCTCACCCTCAAAAACTGGACGGCTGTTTTCGAGCCGTCTGCGAGCGTGGACAGTACTCTCGTTGCAGCAATAAACGAGGCCCTCAAAGGGGCGCGGGAAGAAGTTTTCCACACGCTCAAGCCCAATATCGAGAAAGTCATTGCCGAATTGACGTTTGACCGTGCCAACAAGATCACCGAAACATTCACCTTCGATGAGCTATTCCCCGACAGAGAATAGAGATTTAATTTATTTACAACATTGTATAACCGAAAATTGACATGTAAACGATTAAATGTATAGCTAAGACAGCATTAGATGACAAATTGACGATCAGTTTTTTGCTTGATCCGAATTAAGGTTTTTTCTCGACCGAAATCCTCAACCATCGAAAAATGTCGATTTCTTCAGATTCGAGATCCAAAACGATGCGAATAATAATAATAAACTGAACTGAAATGGTAATGTTAAATCGTATTACGGATTAAAAAAAAATAATTATGCGTATAACGTCGAATATTAACGCTATCTTGGCGTTAATACTTGGCGTTACTATGCCGTTTCGACAATATATTATGTTTCTAAAATAAAATATCCAAAACCTACAATTCACTCATTTTGTAAAAAGTTGTAAGTTAGCGTAACAAATATGTACAAACTCCTACAATGAGCTGCAACCATTTACAACTCGAAAAATATTTAGTTATTGTATTTCATAGTAATTATAAATATATATGACAAATGACTGATTCGGACATGAATGGAAAGTAAAAAGCTGATGACGTATTTTTTTTGTAACATAGAAATAACACCTTTCTATAAAATAAAGTACGACCTACCAAAGCAGGATCGAAAATGGAAACAAGTAAGGCATCATTACTTGCAATTTTTCGTAGAAACTACAACTTTCTATGAATCACACATTTTATAACTTAGGTAAACTGTCCAGAGAAGTACAAATGTAATAGAACGTAGTTTTTCGTAATTCCTTTTCAATCTTGACGCTGGGCGTCACCGCAAATTCGCGTCAGCTGATCGGTTTTACCATGCCGGCTGGGCCGTTCTAAGACGATTTGAATAATAATAATAAACGTCCCGACTACACCTGCTACTTCGATGAGCTGAACTAAATATTGTGAAACCGAGAGAAGGGTCAACCCGATCTGCGTGAACCCAGTCTTTCATTTCTACAAAGAACGAGCGAATAATTTTATTATAATATAGATATAGTACACGTCTTATTCATTACGGGTCTCTGGGCGGGCGGTCGCTCTTTCGCTATCGCTCTTGCTTCGCGTTCCCCCGCATTGCCGTCTTTGTGCTCTCGATTGTTACCTACGCTCTAGATAATAAGTGCCTATTAACCGCGATTGAAATTAGTCACTCATAATACGGTAATGTTAGATTCAGTTATGGATTCTTGTTATTTCTTTTAATCGATCGAAAAGCAGATAATTACGCGTATAACGACGAATCTTGACGCTAGGCGTCGCATCGATCGCCGTCCCGTTCCGCAAACTTGCATCAGCTGATCGGTTTTACGATGCCGACTGGGCCAATCCAAGACGATTTGAATAACAATTATAAACTTCTCGACTGCACCTGCTTCTTTGATGTTCTGGACTAAATATCTTAATGATGTTTTTTTTCTCAATTGCCGAACTCAAAAGCGAGAGATTACATTTTGCCCCTTTGTCAACACATCGAAGTTTCTTTCCAATATAGTTGTTTTTTTTCAACTTTCATAACTTCAGTCGTTATAATTCGCTACAGCCGGCGATTTAAAATAAATAATCAATAACAGGAAATTTTTTAATTGTTAAATCCTTGGTACGTAAGTTTTTTATTATTTCTTAATAAAAATAAATAAATTTTAACTGGAAACGGAAAAAAATCGTTAAAAATGACTAAGTGTAAACGATCGACGACGCCGAAGAAAAAAGTTGCTGCAACATCTGCGTTAGGCACGAAAAAAACCTCCGGTTCATCTGGTCTGAGTTTTTTTTTGTCACAAACGAGAGCCCACGCGAGTGTATTTAAATGTATTGACTTGCGATTCATGAATGACTGTTGGAAAACATTCGATGTATATGTTATTTGATGGAGAAAAAAGACTCTGCTGGCAACATTGAACATAACAATTATTGCCCTCGAACGCTCGCTTCGAGCTACATTAGTTGAGGCGATATAAAATAAAATTTAAAACATCTTAAACTCCCGACCAAAAAAAAACGCACAAAAAGATCGAAATAATTAACGATACGAAAAATTGTTAATAAAAAAGTAACGTTAAAAATGGGCGAATTCACTTATGTACGTATCAATTAATTAATAATATTCGCTGCAGTCGGGAGAATTTTCGACAAACGCTAGCGTCTTCGAACAAAAACGCCAAAGTCGATCATCGCAGTGCCACGCGATGCGTGCATAAAGATGAACGTTTATCGAGTCAGAAAAAAAAGGTGGAGTACACAGTTGCAGTGAACGTGCAAAATTGCAAATTTTCCCTCCAGGTAAAAAGTGTCGAGATATAATACACCGGACTATTAGAACGGATTACAGTGGACGGCCCAATAAGTTAATGTCTCGGGAGGCAACACTACGAGATAAGTTTATTCCGATTTGGGCGATGACGCTACCTGCAGGTAGCAAAGCGAAGGTGTGTCGAGTCTCCCCATGGAACGGTTAAAAGGACAGCAGAAACGGGGACGACCGTAACTAATCTGGTCGTACATTCCATTAACTTAACTTGTGTTAACTTATCCGGTTGTCCACTGTACTCAGAATTGTATGTACATCAATGTAGCACAGAGTATATAAAAGCGACCGTTTTGACTATCATCGCCAGTTTCGATTTTTCGTCTGCAGAGAGTCGTCAGCTCGTCAGATCTATTCATTCGGTTTATCCCATCGGCGAAAATGTTGGCTAAATGTTTGGCTGTCGTTCTGCTGGCGGCTGTGGCCGTCGCGGAAATGCGTAAGTAATTTGTTTGTCCTTTAAATATACGTGGGGCATTTCGACCTACCACTTCGACCTGTGGCAAACCATTCATGTATGACTGAACTAACTCTCAAAAGATTTTTCACGAGATTTAAAAAAATTATTTATAATTATTTGTGATTAAAAAAATTAACTTATCGATCACCACAATTTAAAAATCTGAAAAATGCTGAAAAATCTTATGCCATATGTTAAGATTTCAGGAAAATTTTATTTCTTTTTTTTCAATAAGAAAATAATAACTTCGGAAAAATCTGAAAAAGGCCTAACGATTCAGTGTTACGTATAAAAATGGTAAAATGGAAAGATATTTTTCTTTAAATAGAAGGCGTCGGCCACTCCGCCTCAAATTTTAAAACGTTTATGGCCCATATATATTCACCCATTTATGAGTTATTCGTATGAGTTGAAAAAATTGTATGTTTATTCCGTCGTCTCGTAAAATAAGTCCTAAAAAATGACGAATTTGCATACTGTAAAAATGCCTGTTAAACAATTACATTACATATTAATGAACCTAATAATATTACATATAAGTTGAACTAATAAATCCGAAATATTAGTTAGTACGAATGGAAAAATTGCACGCCAGGATAGACACTGGTCGATACATTTAAACGAATTTTTTAATTGTAAACCCGATGCAGCTTCCTTCATACCGGTATGCGGCCGAAGAAATCCGAATCTGGACAAATGCATGCAGGACGCCACGGACGCACTTCGCGACAGGCTTAAAGCGGGAATACCGGAAATCGACTTGCCGCCCCAGGATCCACTTCACATTAAGGGATTCGTTCTCTCTGACACCGACGCGATGAAGGCTTCTGCCCATGATGTTACGATTAGGGGAATGGGCGACTTCGTAACCGAGAGTATGCACGCCGATCTCAAGGCGCAGCAGTTCACCTCGGTAATGCGATTCAAGAAAATCATTTTCGACGGCGAGTACGACATCAAATCGATGGTAATCCTTCCGATATCTGGACGTGGACCGATTCACATCGAGTCAGGTATGTCGATTACATGAAATACACATACGGTACTAGTGGTGAATTAAGGGTGAAAATTAACATGGAAAAGTAATGCGAAGGATGCAAATAGTAGTCACCAATTTTATGCAATCCTTGTTTATATGAAAACGCTAAAATATTATTATTTTATTGTAACTACCCACACAGCACGGAAATATTTCTGAAATGTCGAAAATGTTTTTTTGACAATTTTTACAAAAATATTCAATTTTGATGAAATATCTATTAGATATTTTTCTGAGACTCTTGAGAAATTATCAATATTTCAATGCTGTAGATATTGTTCGTTATTTCAAACAAATGTACTGCAATGAGACCCTTCAAGAGTGCCAATAATATGTAGTGTTATGTAGTGTTATGACACATTAAATAGTCGAATTGTATTAAAGCATATCCACGAATCATGACATTTTTCATTCCTTCTGAACGTAGTTCAGTACACATCTGCTAATATTCGCTTCCAAAATATTTTTTCGCCTTTTCAGAAATATATCAGATATATCCAAGACTAAATATATTTCTAAAATATTCAAAAAATTAGTCGTTGGAATATTTTGATACAATACTTCGAAAATATGATGTCCTACTACTAAAATATAATTTCCATATATTTCACATACATATTATCTTAGATATATTTCAGAAATATTTAGTAAGATTCTAAATATTGAAAATATATTTCTGAAATGTTTTCAAAATATTTCGTGGTACATGTGGTATATTTAATTACAGCAATGATCGCTTTTTTCATGTAAATTAATGTGCGCCTTGTCTCTCCATTAGATGATGTTGTGACTGACGTACTCGTCAAATACAAAATGGTCAAGATAAACGGTGCCGATCACATTCAGTACGCTTCGGTAACCACGTCGCTCGCCGTAAAAAGTTGGACGGCAGTTTTCAACCCGTCGGCGACCATGGACAGTACTTTGGCTACAGCGATAAACACGGCCCTCGAAGGGGGTCGAAAGGAAATATTCGAATCGCTCAAGCCCAATATCGAGAAAGCCATCTCCAAAATAACGATGGACGTTGCCAACAAGGTTAACGCAAAGTTCACCTATGACGAGCTGTTCCCCGACAGAGAATAGATATTCGATTTATTGACGATAATGTATGTAACCGAAATCTGGCAACCAAACGATAAATGTATAGCTAAGAGGGCATTATGGCTAAGACGGATTTGAATAGCAATAATAAACGTCTCGACTACACCTGCTTTTTCGATGTTCTGGACTAAATGTGGTGTAATGTTAAATGCGAGGCTGCAGTGGATTTTGCCCCTTTGTCAACATGGCATCAAAGTTTCCTGATCGTTGACAAGTGTGCGGTTTTGTTCTCAACGTTCATAAATTGAATCGTCATAATAAAGCATTTGATAGAATGAAAATAAGCAATCGGACGTGTGTCATCACACACCCAGAAAAATTATTTATTTTATGGCCACCGGTTATTTGGTTTAAGTAAAATATTTATTTGATTTAAATAAATATTTATTTCATTCAAATAACTATTTACTTAATCTAAATAATTATTTTACTTAAAACAAATAAATGGTGGCCGTCAAATAATTTTTTTTTCTGGGTGTAGTTTGTCTGCAGCCGGCGATTGCAATAAATGATTAATAAGAAGAAAACATTTTTACTGTCGAACCTTTGGTACGTTAGCTTTCGACTAATCATAGAGGTTCGACGACGGCGAATAAAAAAGTTACTGCAACATATGCGTCAGGCACGAAAAAAAACGCAAGAAAAGAAGTTCAACTGGTCTGAGTTTTTTTTTGTCACAAACGAGAGACTACGTGAGAGTATTTAAATCCATTGACTTGCGATTCACGAATGACTGTTGGAAAACTTTGGACGGATATATTAATTGACGGAGAAAAAAACTGCGGACAACGTCGAACATAACAATCCTTGCCCTTGGGCGCCGGTTTCCGGCTAGTTTAATCGTGACGATATGAAAAAAGCGAATCGTTAATCGCGGCAGAAAAAGGTGGAATCCACAACTGCAGCGGACGTGTAAATTGTCCTTCGAGGTTAAAAGTGTGGATGGATAATAACCCGGACGATACAGACCGATTACAGTGGACGGTCGAATAAGTTAATATCTCGAAAGCCAGCACGACCAGATAAGTTTATTCCCATTAAGGCGATGGCGCTAAGCGCAGGTAGCAAAGGGAAGGTGTTTTAAATCTCCCACGCAGCAGTTAAGACCATATGAAACACTTCCCCCCGTCCGTCCCGTGCTCAGTCGGTATTGAAAACTGTAATCAACTTTTCTCACGCGTTCTTGCATATACGGTCAAAAGAAAAATCTCATCGGAAGCGGATATCATCTCGGCATCCGATGAGACTTTTCTTTTGACTGTGCATGCCAGAATTCGTGAGAAAAGTCGATTACAGTTTTCATTACCGACCGCGCTATTTCACACGCTCTTAAGGTGGTGCTTTCATTACGGCTGACGGCGCCCAAGTTTGAGAGAGGAATAAGGAAGAATTACAGACACTTCCCGATCGGACACAAATCTGAAAAAAATCAAGTATATGGAAGGTGCTGAAAAGATTGTTTGTGCATAATAATAATTCCAAAACGCTATTAACAAATTACTGAAATAAAAAAATTATGCAAGAAATCACTCGGCAACCTAATTTTTTTTTCTCATGAAAATTATTTGTTACTTTTTTTGAATGCGTATGAATGTGTTCATAATTTTATGTAATGTTTGAAAATTGCGTTTTCTTTACGTTAAAATGTGTTTAAAATCGCAATTTCAAAACATTATGTGAAATTCTTAAAAAATGCATACGTATTCAGAAAAATTGACGAATCATTTACGTTTCAAGTTTCATTTTTCTGTAATTTGTTAGTCACATTTTGGTATTATTATTATGCAAAAGCGATATTTTCAGCACCTTCCATATGCTCGATTTTTTACAGATTTTTATTCCATCGAGAAGTGTTTGTAATCTCTATTATTTCTCTCTTGAACTTAGGTGACGTCAGACATAACGATAGTGCTGCCTAAACGGACTGCAGGAAAGGGGGCGACCTTAATGAGTCTTGTCGTATATTCTATTCACTTAACTTGTTGTGTTAACTTATCCGATTGTCCACTGTACTCAGGATTATGTATATTAATGTTGCACAGAGTACATAAAAGCAACCGGTTTGATCATCATCGTCAGTTTCGATTATTCTCCTGCAACGAGTCGTCAGCTCGTCAAATCTTTCCTATTCGTTCGGTGTAAATCTCGGTTTATTCCACCAGCGATGATGTTCGCCAAATGTTTGGCTGTCGTTTTTTTGGCGACGTCGGCCGTCGCGGAATTGCGTAAGTAAATAGTTTGCCGTCGAAATACATATGAGGCATTCCATTCGATTTCTAGTACTCTGAATCCCCCGAATAATTGTGAATATCACAGCCTGAAATATAAGTTCAATTATAAGATAATAATAAGGCTTCGATAGCTAATCGCGAAGCGTGTGTAAAAACCGCCATTTTCCCACTAAGTGAAATCAAATATTTTATTATATTTTTCACAGAAATGGACTTTTTCGAATAAAGAAATATATATATTTGTTTTTTCAAAAGTTCATTCAAAACTGCAACTTTTATTTCCTTAACATTTTTCTGTATATCTGATAGTTTCAAAGATGCACTTTTAAAAAATCTGGTTTCGCATATCTTAAAAAATAACGGTCCAAATATTCTGAAAACAATTAAAAACATTTCTGGTAATCAATAATAAATTATGGCAAAATTTCGATTTTTTAGAAGTAAGTCGACTATTTGACTGCTCGAAACGGGATCGAATGCCTCAATATATTTACGCGAATATGAATTATACGTACATAACATATATGAATAAGTTTAAAAAATGTCATGTTAATTCAGTAGTGACGTTACAATAAATCTTTCAAAACAATCGATTCGTACACCATTAAAAATGATTGTTCAAGAAGTATATTTTAAATTAATTAATTATTATATATAAGACAAGCTAATAAGTCTGAATTCTTAGTTTCAACGAACGGAAACATTGTTCACCAGCAAATACACTGGTCGATCAATTTTAACAATTTTTTTTATTACATCCCGATGCAGCTTCCTTTATAACGGTATGCGGCCGAAGAAATCCGAATCTGGACAAATGCGTGGTGGACGCCATGGAAGCACTTCGCGGCAGGCTTAAAGTGGGAATACCGGAGATCAACGTGCCGCCCCAGGACCCATTTCAGATTAAGGAATTCACTCTCTCTAACACAGAAGCCTTTAAGGCCTTTGCTCGTGATGTTACGATTAGAGGGATTGGCGATTTCGTAGTCGAGAGTCAGCACGTCGATCTCAAAGCGCAGCAATTTGACTCGGTACTGCGTTTCAAGAAAATCATTATCGATGGTGAATACGACATCAATTCCAAGGTAGTCATTCCGATAAGCGCACATGGACCGATTCACATTGAGGCAGGTAGGTCGATCACATGAAAAATAAGGTACAACTGATGAATTAAGGCACAATGACTGACGCCGCCTAAGTTTGAAAGGAATAAAAGAGAATTACAAACACTTCTCGATCGGATAAAAATCTGAAAAAAATCAAGCATATGGAAGATG
>JAPYZC010005493.1:0-13101 GCA_030522665.1 Ichneumoninae sp. A BG-2022a | reverse complement strand
TTCCTCGTGATTAATTAACATGAATCGTGTCCCGTTGTGTGGAAATTCATTCAGCGACGTTCCATTTGCATTTAAGTAATTTACTCCGGATTTCGCGGCACTCCCAATCACATTTTCATGCCTGTTCGGTTTCGTTTCATTTCTTTATTCATTTTAATTTTCGTTCAATGCTTTATTAAGGATTTATGAGTGGGTATGCAATATTTTTTTTTCTTCTTTTTTTACGGAATCTTGTTGAGCGTTTGAAACTGAGAAAACTTTTCCTTTGGCAAATTTCATTATGTAACGTAGTTTCCGAGATACGAGCGTTCAAAGATTCGACCAATGGGACGCGCCGCACACAGCGCATATGCGCGAGCGCCCTCATTGGCTGAAAGCTCTCTCATCGTGTAACTCCACAACTATACATCGGACGTAAAAACTTCAAAGGGAAAATTTGTTCCGCTTCGAACCGCGAATGTAACCGAGCACTTTTCTTGATCAAATTTCTGGATCCCGCAGAGGAGTGACTAAAAAAACTGCCCTGGTTTTACAGATCAATGGTATCGGCGAGACCAGCTTACATCTTCGCCGTATCCGACTACATTCCCTAATGCAAAATTCTGCGTGAGTCCCCGTATAATCGGCGCATTACCGAATTCCCAGGAGTTTTGGAAATTCCCTTCCGTCGAGGTGGAACGATGGAAAGCGATAATTAAGAGGTCCATTGGAATTAACCAGGAGCTCCTCCGTTCGGCCTCCGCGGGCGTCCGATGGATGATAGAGGGTTCGGGGCTCGGGGGGAAGAGAGATAATATACCGCGTGCGGGAAGTAAGCTAGAGCCAGATTCAAACGACTTTCGAACAAGCCTCGAACTCAATTCATTCGGAATTCAAATTACAGCATGCGCGGATGTGAATACCATGGCTTTTCCTCCGTTCGAGCTTTATCTCCGTCTTGGCTCCGACCACCTAGTCCGCGCGAACGCGGAGTCCCGGTATTAACACACCGAGCTATATAATCCTTTCCATAGAAAACTTTCGCGTTCGGTCCGAGCTTTGCGTACGGGTCAAAACCGCACGTGTATTCCCCTCTTCGAATACAATTATACCAAGCGTTCCTGGCGCGTTCCTGCTTCTCGTTGTACATCCTAATTTTTCGAGCTCCAACCAACAAGAAGGAAGCCCCATTTCCCCCGTCGAATCGGTTTCTCCCGGGGAGCGGGGGGGGAGGTTTTGTTCGTCGAAGCGTAACTCGTACCAACGAAACGGATCGCCGAGTGGAAGAAATCAATGCTTCCGGTCTCGGACAGGCAACCGCGCCGGACCAAGAAACTTATATTATTCCCTGCACGTTATCGTCCACTCAATTCTTTTCTTTCCTCCCTCACCGCCTCTCCCCACCGTTCCTTCATCTTCTACTTTTTATTTTTTAACTTTACTTCCATCCACGTTTCTCTCCATTATACAACTGTTCTCGAGTGCTCTCCTTTACTTCCATTCTTCTTCCCATACCCTCTAAGACCACCCTGCTACGATATTACCTCCGCAACCCGCGCCACAATCCCTTCCTTATTCTCTTTCCTTGAATCAATTTCGCAACTCCGCGTCGCAAAACTTCACCGCATTCAATTTCAGACGAACGTTTTATTTAATTCCGGTCGTTGCGTTATGATTTCATTATTTTAGATAATTCCTCGGTTGGCTTGGTGTCAACTCCGGGGAAATTACTTGTCTGAGTGCATCGGATGCTGACCTATCGATTGCTATCAGTTGTATATTGAGCGAATGGCTGGAGAGTAAATATAGGTAAGAATCAGGTAAAAGTAGCCATGAACGTCGCCATAATCAGCACGCAGGGTTACCGCGAAAGTTGACGATTTGATAGAAGGTTGAAACTTGACTTGATAGAAGGTTGAGACTTTACTTGATAGAAGGTTGAAACTTGACTTGATAGAAGGTTGAAAATTTACTTGATAGAAGGTTGAAACTTGACTTGATAGAAGGTTGAAACTTTACTTGATAGAAAGTTGAAACTTTACTTGATGGAAGGTTGAAACTTGACTTAATGGAAGGTTGAATCTTGACTTGATGGAAGGTTGAAACTTGACTTAATAGAAGGTTGAAACTTGACTTGATAGAAGGTTGAAACTTGACTTGATGGAAGGTTGAGACTTGACTTGATAGAAGATTGAAACTTGACTTGATAGAAGGTTGAAACTTGACTTGATAGAAGGTTGAAACTTGACTTGATGGAAGGTTGAATCTTGACTTGATAGAATATTGAAACTTGACTTGATAGAAAATTGACGACTTGAGACAAGATAGAAGGTAGCCACGAAAGTTTCCAAAAATTACCGTGTCATCCCCATTTGTTTCCTCACTCTTATTTTTTCGGGTCAGGTAGCAGACCGACTCTTAAGGGTACCAACTTAAGTCCCCAAAAACAAGGTAGAAAGTATCCATTAAATTTGTCAAAAGCAAGATCGAAAGTACCCACGAATCTCGCCAAAACTCAGTATCAAAGTAACTACGAAGAACTACGCCAAAAATATGCTAAAACTTAACCACGAAACTGTCATCCCAAGACTACCGTGTCATCCCCATTTGTATTATCCCTCCTCTTTTTTTCGGGTCAGGTAGCAGACCGACTCTTAAGTGTACCAACTTAAGTCCCCAAAAATAAGGTAAAAAGTATCCACTAAATTTGTCAAAGACAAGATCCAAAGAACCCACGAATGTCGCCAGAACTCAGTAACAAAGTAACTACGAAGAACCCCGCCAAGAATATGCTAAAACTTAACCACGAAACTCGCCCCAAGACTACCGTGTCATCCCCATTTGTTTTATTACTCCCCTTTTTTTCGCCCTGGTCCCGCAATCCCCGGGCAGGTACTAGACCGACTCTTAACCCACTTGAGGTCGAGTGCAGTACCGCCAAGTGAGTCGCGAAGAGGAGAGTTGTGTCATACGAGTGGCGACACACCGGTGTCTCACTCGGTCGCCCAGGCAATCCAGCCATCAAGGCCCAGGCTTGCTTGTTCTCCTGCCTTGCCTTCCCAGGCTGTCCGTGTCTCGTCGGTCGCTCGATGAAGACTCGCCCGCAGGGATCGCCGTGTATAACCAGCCCGACCTACGATGAATCCGACGAGCGCCTTACAAGCGTCTCGGGCGGAGACCGGACCAAGTCGATCAGCTTCATCGCGCGGACGGAAATTAGCCCCAAGTCCGTGTCCGACCAAGACGAGGTACACAGAAGTCGACGGCTTCAAAGACACGAGTAGCAACCGCGATGCGATGTCTTAAATTAAAGCGGAAGCGACGAGACGCAAATTCGGCTTCCCAACCGCCGAGGGGTTGAAAAGATTGAGGGTTGCCGAGCGGCGGACGAATTCCTACCCATCTTTCCTCCTCTCATCATTGCGCAATGGGAATGAGGTTCGCCCTAGCGGGGGGTGGATGGCCCGGGTTAAAAGGCAAAGCGTCCAAAGCTACGACCTCAGATATATGGAACCGAGCAATGGAACCACCGGGAATCCGCTCACCGCATCCTCTCCCCCCCCCCCTGCCACCCTCCGCAAATATTTCCGCATAATTTCCATGCCCGATGTGTTTTAGGCAGGGAATAAACGGAGCTTGTGTTACGAATGAATTGAACGAACTTTGTTCCTTTTCGCTACAAGAGAAAGGTTGGGCTGCGATGATTCAATGTTCTTTTAAGAATCAAACAAAACTTTGGAATCCGGAACACTGAGCTGCTTCAGATCTTCAACGAAGAATGCAGGTCCTCTTCCATGCCCGATGTGTTTTAGGCAGGGAATAAACGGAGCTTGTATTACGAATGAATTGAACGAACTTTGTTCCTTTTTGCTACAAGAGAAAGGTTGAGCTGCGATGATTCGATGTTCTTTTAAAAATCAAAGAATACTTAAGCAGGGAATAAACGGAGCTTGTGTGTTCCTTTTTGCTACAAGAGAAAGGTTGGGCTGCGATGATTCGATGTTCTTTTAAAAATCAAAGAATACTTAAGCAGCGAATAAACGGAGCTTGTGTTGCGAATGAATTGAACGAACTTTGTTCCTTTTCGCTACAATAGAAAGGTTGGGGCTGCGATGATTCAATGTTCTTTTAAGAATCAAGCAAAACTTTGGAATCTTCCATGCCCGATGTGTTTTAGGCAGGGAATAAACGGAGCTTGTGTTACGAATGAATTGAACGAACTTTGTTCCTTTTCGCTACAAGAGAAAGGTTGGGGCTGCGATGATTCAATGTTCTTTTAAGAATCAAGCAAAACGTTGAAATCCGGATCACTGAGCTGCTTCAGCATTCAATTTTTAATCTTCAGCTTAATTAACGTCGGATGCACGGAGAAAAAAAAATTCGCATCATTTCCTTTCCGTCTCGATGTTTCCTCTCCAAGGAAGCCGGACCATCAAAGGGGATGCTTACCTTGCGCGAGAAGCCTGCGAGTGAAAGGAAAATTATGAGGAAGCAATTTAGAACATTTCAATTTTCTGGATATTTAAAGACCGTCTTATCTGTTTGTGGCGCTATTAGAGGTACAAATAGATGTTCCGTGCCTGATAGACTCGGATGCCGGCTCTCGACCGTTTGACTAATACTCGTTAAAAGCCAGGTTATGCAAAAGACAGTAAAGGCAAGAGGGAGAAGACACGCCGGGGGGTGGGAGACCGGTGGAACTTGGAAGACGAGGAGCTGCATCTGCCGCTGCGGAGACGCGGACGAGTGGTCGCCTGATTACTTACACCAGCATGCAAGAGGAGAGAAGCCGGAGAGACTACTTCAAAGACGAGTGCGCGGACGAGTGAACGGAGCCACCGAAAGATCTGAGTATGTCTCAAATTAAAGAAGAACGAACCGGGGCCTCTGGTGCTCTGTGAAAAATCGCCCCAAGCTCGACGCTGAAATCATGGAAGCGGTTTTCATTTTTTTAAATCCATGTCTCCGAGTGGATCGAAAAGTCGAATCCACGGTTGAGAATGCTTCGGGAAAATCGCGGTTCGGTAAGAGATTAAAGTGACGAATGAGGTGTGCGACGGTTGCGGGGTAGAATATCGAAAAACGATAGTCACTGATAGTCTCGTGGCTGTAACGAGCTTCGGACAGCCTGAGAATTAGCTCATGAGCCAGATATCACGGAAGACAGAAATAACGATTCCGGTCAGGGAATCTATCACGTAACCAGCGAAGCCGCAGATTGGGCCCAAAAATATAGTGAATTCCGTCTAGTAGGAATACCATGGAAGGATATTTTAGGGGAGAGACAATGGTAGATAGCAGGATGGCTTCTGCCGAGAGGGATTCCTTAGCCTCTAGGCGAGATGATTTCGAAGAGCGCCTGGGCTGGGCAAAAACCGGGGCCTCTGTACAAATCGCCCCAAGCTCGACATTGAAATCATGGAAGAAGTTTTCATTTTTTTAAATCTATGTTTTCAAGTAGACCGAGAAGACGAATCCGCGCTTGAGGACGCTTCGAAAAAACCGCGGATCGGTAAAGGATTAAACTGAAGGATGAGGTGTGAGATAGTTGCAGGCTAGGATATTGAAAAACGATAGACCCAGATAGTCTCGCGCTCTCTAAGAAGTTTCGGGCGGTTTAAGAATTAGCGCACGAGCCAAATATCACGGAAGACAGACATAACGATTCCTGTCAGGGAATCTATCACGTAACCAGCGAAGCCGCAGATTGGGCCCAAAAATATAGTGAATTCCGTCTAGTAGGAATACCATAGAAGGATATTTTAGGGTAGAGACAATGGTAAATAGCAGGATGGCTTCTGCCGAAAGGGATTCCTTAGCCTCTAGGCGAGATGATCTCAAAGAGCGCCTGGGGTGGGCAAAAACCAGGGCCTCGTACTCTGTACAAATCGCCCCAAGCTCAACGCTGAAATCATGGAAGAGGTTTTCATTTTTTTAAATCTATGTTTCCAAGTAGACCAAGAAGACGAATCCGCGCTTGAGGATGCTTCGAAAAAACCGCGGATCGGTAAAGGATTAAACTGAAGGATCAGGTGCGCGACAGTTGTAGGCTAGGATATCGAAAAACGATAGTCCCAGATAGAGATAGTCTCGTGTTCTCCAAGAAGTTTCGGACGGCTTGAGAATTAGCGCACGAGCCCAATATCACGGCCACCCAAACTAACGATTCCTGTCAGCGGTCTCATTCGCGTATCAAGCGAAGCCACATAATTGTCCCAGAAATATAGTGAACCCCCTCTCGTACGAGTACCACAGAAGGATATTTGACGGTGCAGAGAACGATGGAACGCAGGATGGCTTCTGCCCAAAGGGATTCCTTGGCCGCTACTCGAGATGATCTCAAAGCGCGCAAGGGCCGGGCAGCGCAGTTGCGTCAGGCGCTAACAAGTAGGCTCAATTTACCAGTTGGCATGGCAATCAACCGACGCAACTAGTAGATACACGTCAGAAGGTCCAGCCTCTCCGGATTCGGAGTATGTCCATCTGTCTGTTGGTTCGTCTGTCCTTTGGCGCAGAACCGAGGCTCTAGGGTGCTCCAAGCAAATCGGTGATCGGATAGAGTCGGGGTGGATACTGTCGATGCTGCGGACCACCGATGGAATTTCTAAAGGCGGTGGTCCGAGGTGGCAAACATCACTCGTACAGGACACCCTGTTCGGGTTTTCCCAACCCCTTCGCATCCACCTATTCCGCCTTCCTGGTCCTCCACTACGACCTCGAACGTCGCGCTGATGTAACGCTGATCATCTGAAGCGAAGCGTCCGGTCTAGCATGGATGTAATCGCTTTATCGATAAATTCGGCCCGCCGTCCGGCTAGCTACACTATACCACCCCTTTGGTCCACCCCCGTTTCACCAAACCCCTATCTGTCCTGTCCTCTATCGTTCCAACGGCTCCATACCCGGGCTCCGTAGCCATTTTGTATCCAATGTCCGATAACACACCGATACGTTAATACGGCAAACCGCATACACCCGAGCCAGCGAATCCGCAATATTCCACGGCTAAAAGCCGCGTCAAAACCTTCGCCGGGGGTTGATTCCCGGGGATGGGAAAAAATGAAGTGTACGGTACTTTTTTTTCTCCCCCTTTTTTTTCGTCGACCACCAGACGACCTCTCGTCCGTCGTCGCCAATTTTCATTTCCAACGCTATTTCTCAGTTTCATTGGACCGTTAAAAGTTACGCTTGTTCTCTCGACCACTCCCTCTCCACGCACCCCCAACCGCTGTTCGTACTCATCGCTCGCGTCTATGCCTGATTAAAATTTTCCCGTCGTCGGCGAACTCGCCCGCGAACCACCCTCGGCCGAGCTATGGCGCGAGGGGCGGGGCGAGGAGAGAAATATTTAAATAAATAAAAGTTCGACGAAGTATTACGAAAAAAATCGTTTCGACACTTTTTTGCAATCCAACTATGCCGTTTTTTCGTTCGTCTCTCGGAGATTGTATTTTTCTTCACCCCTTGAATTTATATTCTCTTTCGACACTTGTATTTTTTTTTATACTTTTCAGACCTTGCATTTTTATTTTCTTTCGACTCCAGCGGCTTTCATATTTTTTCAACCGTTAATGGTTTGATTTTTTTTTTTTTGTGCGACTCTTTTTTTTACATAGAATTCGAGACGATACCGGAGGATAACGTCGGGGTTTTTTTTTCTAAACCAGAAAAAGAGGGTGTATCACACCGCGGGTTGGTCTGCGCGTTATCCACCCCCGCGGAGCGTGTATTTTCCTTCACTCTGGCGTCGAATTTCTCGTAACTCGAGAACCGAGGCCAAGGCACATCGTCCTCGTCTTTCCCCGACGTTGAAAGTGTGTGTGTAATATGTTCGCGAAAACTACCCTTAAAAATAAGTGGATACGAAAGTTCTACTGTTTTTCCTTTCTTTTTTGTTTTTCTTCGATTTATAAACGTTAACGATTTATAAAAATGTGGTTGGGGGAATGCAACTTTGGTAATGAGTTTCGGCAATTGGTAAACGTTCGGAGGGTATTTCGAGGGCTTCCGGGGAGGCAATAATAATAGACGAGAATATACCCGGTTGGCACGAGGCGTAAAGTGGATTTTACGAGGGGCCAAACGAAGACGGTTCGGGAAGCCAAACGCGGGGAACACCCGGCCCGAATGACCCACACGAGCGTCGATTAACTTGATTAGACAATCATCTAATGAATCTCTATCTACGTTTCCATTAAGTGGCTCGGGAAATATATACGCCGAACTGATCGACGGTCTTATCTTCCGCAATGATGGCAATAAAACTACAGGAAACTCGGAACTATGACCATCAAGAAGCCATAGACAAATTAAATTTGTAATGGCCCCGATAAATTCGCTTCGCTTAGTAAACTAAACGGTAATTCTGAGAGCGAAGCCTTCGCCGTTACTCAGACTAAAAATGACAAAAATGGTGGCTAATGGAAAATGGCAAAAGTGGTATTGAGATATCATTTTCCCTACGAGCGAAGCCCTTCGGCGTTGTTCAGACTAAAAATGGCCAAAATGGTATCTTATGGACAATGGCAATATGATGTCTTATGGAAAATGGCAAAAATGGTATCTTATGGAAAATGGCAAAAATATTATCTTATGGAAAATGGCAAAAATGGTATCTTATGGAAAATGGCAAAAATATTATCTTATGGAAAATTGCAAAAATAGGATCTTATGGAAAATGGCAAAAATGGTATCTTCTGAAAAATTGCCAAAATTGTATCTTATGGAAAATGGTAAAAATGGTATCAAGGAACCATTTTTCTCTCGAACGAAGCCCTTCGACATTATTTAGACTAAAAATGTCAAAAACGGTACCTTCATTAAAGGAAGATCTGTTTTCGATTTCGAGAGCAAATTTGTTTAAAAAGTCATAATGTGGGCTCTCGCAATGTTCTTTTATCCACAAACCTTCCCACGAGAAACCCAAAATAAATTACCGAAAATTCTTTCTCGTAAAGTTTTGTGAATCAAAGAGAATTCCTTAAAAAAAATTACATACAGTATTAATATAAAAATTTGAATTTTCAATTTTCATATATCCCTCCATATAGTATTCATCCACGAGAAACGAATTAAATGGATTTTCGTCTATCAGTAAACCGCCCGACGATAAATGCATTTTTGAGATACTCACATTTCGATGCCCGTTGATTTCGAAGTTCCAGCTTAATAATGAATTCTCGAAACTTTATGACGAAAGAGTTTATGCCCGGTTACTTTTCCCGATCGTCGAGTTGCTGCAGTAGGAAACGTTCGCAAAGGGGGGGCTAAAGGTTAGTTTTATGCGGACAAGCAATACCTATTTCCCGAAGCATAAAAGCTTTCTCCGATCCCCTATGCAGGCCTATTCCGAGGGAACGACCGATCCCTCTTTTCCCGACGGTTATGTGACTTTTTAGCCGGGCTTAAGGCGCACACGGCCACCAGCGCATTTTACCACCTCTATTGATCTTCGATTCGACTACTAGCCCACCTCTACCTGTCCGACTTCCGACGGATTTATAACTCGCCCATATATTTCCCCCACATATTCCCCACCCATCCATTTTCCACCAACAGCAAAACAAGAAAAACCTCCACAACAAGGATAAAAAAACCCATTTTTTTTTTAAAGGTGTTTTTGGACTTACCCCAATTTTTTCGAGCAGACCATCTTCCCTCTTCGACGATCGATGACTTTCGACCCGGGACCCTCGACGCCGGTTTTTCTTCGCAATTTCTTTCTACTTTTATTCTTATTTTTTGTGTCGCGCACGAGAAATAATTGTTTTAAATATTCGAGTCGCGAAATATCCCGAGGGTAGCGTGGACGACGAGGGATTCGTGAATATTTAAAAAAAATGAAAATTAAAGACCAGGGGCGCTTGCGCCCCCGCGCGACGACCGGCGCAACAGGTTAAAGTGTTGGAAGTGGCTGGAGTGGCGGTTCTCGGCCAGAGCTCGCGAGCCCGGTTGCCCCCCTCCGCGCCCCTCCATGTGTGTCCTCGCGGAACGGAATTGTTTAAATGTTGCACGAAAGGAAGCTCGCGGGACGCCATCTTTGTTTTTTTTTTATTTTCTCTTATCTCATCTCGTTCACTCTCTCTCATCAAATTAACGCGCAACAGGTGCAGGGACGGTTGAGCGGAGCATTGAGTTGTCGACTTTGTGGCCACCGTTTCTAACCCGTTAGCAAAAAAATAAATAAAAAATAAAAAAAATTACTATCATCGAGCATTCGACCGATTGGTAATTCGATGTAGGTCACACGCGGTGGGCGATCGATTTTCCGCGAGCAGTTACGGGTGCAGTGTATTCGGGGGGGGGGGGGGCGTACATGGTAGAACCTCTCTGACGAGTTTGGCCGGGTAGTTCGAGGGGGTTGTTCGAAAGAGAGAGGGAGGAGGGAGGAATTAGCGACAGGGTAGCAACAGGTAGTTGGCGCTGGCCGCAGCGCCGGAATATCAATGATAATATAAGGCGTACGTAAAAGAATGGAGCGCGTGAGTTGAGAAAAATCCCCGATGTGTTACGGACCGATCTCGGCGCAACCCCCAAAAGCGTGAACCGCGATTTTGAGATTCGTCGGTCAGCGTTCGACAATCGAGGTGAGTGAGTTAGCGCGGACAGGACTAATAGCGGGCGGACAGGCGGTATGAACACCAGCGGCCCATCTTGCCAACGCACTGAACCAGTGTTCGATACCAGAGTACGGTTATATCCTTGCCTCCCCCTCCCCGCTCCCCCTCGCCGGAGCTATCGCGCCGCCGTACAATATCTCCCACTTTTGGGGAGTGCGACAGAGAAAGGGGTTGGGGGTGGAGTGGGTTGTGCGAGGAGGTGTTCGTTGCCTTGGTGGTGGACGGGAGTAGAAAGAACGATCGGCGTTGCGTTACAGCGTGAGCGCGAGAGGACCAAGAGTGCGGTTGAACAAGATGGCCGCGAGACGGAACGCGAAATGGCGCCTGCGCCGTCCTGCCCCCCCCCCTCCCGCCTCGCTCCCACCAGCCCCGCGGCAGGACTTTATCTCACATCTCCGTTCTCCCACTGGTTTCGACCGTTGTCCCCACTCTCTCCCGCCACCGGATTCGGTGGATTCTCAACCCTTTTCCATCCCCGCGGAACATCCGTTTCTGACGATTTTTCATATTTATTATTTGTCCTTCGTTATTATTCGAGCGAATTTAGTTTAATGTTCCGGCGGACGTGGCTGATTTGCGACGTCGGTTCTGCTCCACTTCCGGCCGATAATTAGGGCCACGGATCTTTCCTGTCTAGACAAACTGCTGAGGGGGCTGCAGGGTGGTTTTCTACTTGGATAGCCTCTGAATTCAAGCGCGTTTGGTTATCTGGTGGCTCGTATGTTGGACCGGTGGTGAAGACATGAAAATCCTACGGTCGTAATGACAACCTAGAGTTGGGTTTGCTGGTTTTGGGTGAAGTTTTTAGGTGCCCAATGGGTCACGTGTGACATTAGCACGTACCAGACTTGGCCCTCGCCGATACATCGATTTATCTATCAATCTATCTATCTATTTGGCAATCTATCCGTCTCCGTTGCCCTGCCACTTGTTGGCTGAGCCAGAAGCTCTCGAGAGCAACAGATGCCTAGGCAGAGGGAAGAGAGAGCGGGCACCCAGGGCTGAGAAGCCCCAGCGGTGGTGAATTGGGAGAGACGACGCTCGACCTCCATCTCGTCCCTTCTCGATTTACGTATACTTGACTGTACGCTCCCTTAACCATATTATATGTCGATGGAACGGTGATTCGTAACGATGGGGAGAGGGCGGAAAAAAAGATAAATGTAAAATAGGTGAGGGGGGGCACAGTGGAATTTCCCCGTCGCCGGGTTTCGTCCCTATTCATCCCTACCTTCGTTGTTGCGGCACAGCGAGGGGAGAAAAAGGGGAACGAAGGGGAAGTTCGAATACTCCTGTTATGGACGGTCGTGGTGGGGTTTTACCACCACTCAGGCGCAAAGTAGGTCAGTAACACTTGCTGTATGTGTGCCAGCCTGTTTACTCTTCTATTGTGCACGTCTGTCCATACTGCTGGAGCTGGACAGCTTCTACGCTCTCGTGGAAGCTTCAGATCATGCTGGCTAGCGTCTGTGCTCAGTGTTTGGGGTAAACTAAGAGGGTGGAGCTATTGCCCACTTGTCGGCACCATTTTAGTTGCATGTTCGCTAAGGCAAAAAGAAATGCTTTTCAACTCGTCTCATACAACGCTGCGGGTCGACTATTCGCGATCAACTTGTTGACGCCATTTTGGTTGCGCACTGGCCAGGGCGGACATTGAAATTGGATTCTATGATCTGGTGAGACGCTTGATAATTGTGTTAATAGCAATTCGAGATGGAGCGTCCATGCTACAGTATAATGTGATTGGATCCTATGATCTGGTGAGACGCTTGATTATTGTGTTAATGGCAATTCGAGATGGAGCATACATACTAGAATATAATCGTCTATAGAGAGCAGAGCATGGCCCACTCGTCGGCGCCATTTTCGTTCCTCAATGCTCGACATAGCGAAAACTCGTATCTTCTTCAACTCTGCGACTGTAAGATCTCTTCTTTAGTATTTTTCCGCGCTGATCACGAATCTACAATTGTCTTTCATCGGTCTGCACTTATAAATCATAATAAGTCTTCCGTATTCGATAATAGAGTTCACGCGAGTTGTTTTTTACACTTTTCGTGTTCGACCCAAGTGCTGAAACCGGATGAAGTATTCCTCCCCTATTTTTCCTCGGGCTTTCCGTACATAAAGAAACGAACCACGGAACAAGGAACGATTGAATTCTATGATCTGGTTAATGATCTTTAATATCAATTCGAAATGGAACATCCACGCTGGAGTACAATCGTCTATAGAGAGAATTTCATTGCCCACTTGTCGGCGCCATTTTGGTTCCTCAATGCTCACCATAGCCAAATCTGGAATTATCTTCAACTCTACGACAATGCGATCTTCTCTTTAGTATTTTTTCGCGCTGATCACGAATCTGCGATTGTCTTTCATCGGTCGGCACTTGTAAATCACTACAAGTCCTCCGTAATCGATAATAGAGTGAGTGCGAGTTTTTTTTAACACTTTTGAGAGAACCCTCCAGGATCATCGACCCAAGTGCTGAAACCGGATG
>JAPYZC010005492.1:0-10673 GCA_030522665.1 Ichneumoninae sp. A BG-2022a | reverse complement strand
CGAATATAGGGACGTGCCGAAAAACCGCGTCCGAAGATCGGTACATTTGGGCTCTCTTGATACTTTCTTCCGTAATTAAAAAAATATTTATCCTTTTATGATTAACCTGTGACTTTTGGAAACCAGAAACTATGAGCTTGATATTGGTTTCGGTTATTTAAAGAAAAAAAATGTTCTTGATAAATTAATAACTGCTGAAATCTTAGACTGCTCTTAACCGTCCGATCATGGGTACCTTTGCCTTAGACGCAACTTGTTGGGCGATCCCTAAAAAGGCTGAGAGCAGAGTTTTCCAAGCCAACGTCTCAAAAGACCTTTGGTGGTTGGCTTGGCGGAAGTTTCAAAGGAAAGCAAAAGGAACTTTTCGACCTCCGGGTCGAGCGTAAGACGAAGGTTTCATGTCTGATTCTTTACGGTATTAAATGTCGAAAAGGAAATGTTTGCTGCGGCAAAGAAAGACGATTTGCAGGTAACAAACACTGCGGAATGCGGAAACCCATAGAAGAGGAAAACAATGGACCTGCGGAAACAGTGCAGTCGAGGACGGTGTTAATCGGCCTGTTGGGAACTAGCCAGGGCTCGAGTTCTCGATTCCGCGAAACGGTGTATCCGCCACTCCGGTGTGTCACAGGGGAGAGAAACTCGTGCCAGTAACTCTGAGCGCGAGATCGGACGGAAGTGATGTAGGTGTTGGAAGATTGGAGCATGGCGGGTCGAAGGTTTGTTACCAGCGAGCGCGATGGTGAGGACGAGGTATCAAGCTCGGCTTCATTTTGAACCAGAACATCCCCTACCGGTTACTTGTCTGCGCACACTTCTTGCGCTGTTCCTGCAAAACGCGTGATCCGTTCCTATCGTTTCTCTTGCTTCGTTTATAATTTTCTTCGCAGAGCTTCCTGAGAATGATGAAGCTAAAAATGAGAAAGAATGATTTCCCGCGAACGAAGCTTCGTAATGAAAAAATAAGTGACATAAGGATGCAATATGAAAATGTCCAATATTCAGGGCATCTTTCTGGATGTGTGTATATATACACCCGCAGGACAGAGCGCTGACCCCCGGGGACTGAAAATAAACGAAGCGAGACAATCCTCGCGAGCAATGGAGGAGCTTCTCATAAATTTTCTATTTACGTTTCTCATTCTCCGTCTCGTCGCGCGGTGGCCCAAAAGGAGAATCGTTACGTTGGATCTCCTCGCGGCGATGCATCGATCCCTATTATCTCGGTACATCGCCGCTAATGGATTTCGGAGTATGAAAAACGAGGCTGCAGGGAGACACCGAAATAGCAATGAAACGGCTATGAAATAACAAAAGTATTTTGCGGCCGCAGTCCCCGGACTGAAATCAAACAACTCTGGCCGTTGGCCCCGGCGAATCGTTTTTCTGGTTCTATGGCTCGTGTTCAATCGTACACGGTTAGTCGGTTGAACCGGTACAGTGTACACATTTATCGCTGGCGTCATAGGCTCTGCGGGCTCGTCGGAAGCGAATGAATCCATTCACTCGCCCATTGCTCACTTAGGCCCTCGGATATGGAAAAAGTATTGGTCAAGCCGTGTAATTTGTGCGCAATACAAGCGATTTCTCGACTCAAGCATTGAAAGTCCGCAATAACAGGGCAAATTACGACAATCAGTTAAGGAGGGAGTCTCGCTGCGCGCTGACTTCGCATAAGTTCGACAACAACAAGAGAAAATTGCAAAAATTGCAAGTACTTCTTGATGGTGTAAAAATCTGAAAAAAATCATGTATACTAAAGGTACTGAGAAGATTAATTTTGCATAATGATAATTGCAAAATTTTATTAACAAATTCATCAAAAAGTGTTAATTGGTCAACAAATTATCCGGCATCAAAACTTTTTTTTTATGAAAATGATTCGTTTATTTTTCTGAATACGTATGAATTTTTTCAGATTTTTAAGTAATCGTTGATCTTTTATTTGTTTTTATAGAACAAAAATCAACGTTTACTTAAAAATCTGAAAAAATTCATACGTATTAAGAAAAATAAACGAATCATTTTCATAAAAGAAAAAAGTTTTGTTGCCGGGTAATTTGTTAACCAATTAATTTTTTGATGAATTTATTAACAACATTTTGCAATTAATATTAAGCAAAATTAATCTTCTCGGTACCTTTAGTATAAATGATTTTTTTCAGATGTTTACACCACCAGGAAATACTTGCAATTTTCTCTTATTGTTGTCGAACTTATGCGAAGTCAGCGCGCAGCGAGACTCCCTCCTTAAGTGGCAACGGTCCTGGTCGTGAATACACCCGATGCATTGGCAACCATCGTCACACTCCCATGGAACCGATAATGGCTCCTTGTCCATTTCATTCGACCGCGATCAACAAGTTCCATAATGTTGTAGTTCTTACTGCACGACTGTCGAATTATCTGCGAAAACGAGGTCTGAACACTGCTATTGCCACAATGCGTGACTACGCGAAGACGTGATTAGGTGGAGTTGAGAGACTCGCCGGTAGACCCGTGCCAAGTCATGCGGCTGCATGGACGAGTACGGAAGATGAGCGAAGCATAAACGGCAGGAACGCCCTCTTCGTTTACACGAGGCCTTTAGGGGGGAAAGAAGAAACTTCCACGAGCCCGCCACCCTTTATCGGAACTCGAGTGGATGGGAGGTGAGCTTCTCACCGCTATTGTATTTTATCGTCGTATATTTATCAAACGGTGTTCGGAGTGTCGTATACCTCAAGAGGGTAGGTGGCGCAGTTTGGTACGCAGCCAAGAGGTGATCGATTTCACACAAGTGCAGACAGCTCGCAAGGCCCGATAAGCGCGAATTGCTCATGAATACTTTCTGATTCATGATCCAAGAGTTTTCCTTCCTTCTGTCCTCCGACGGTGCCTGTTGCCTCTTTCCTCCGATATACGTTTGACAAAGCGAGCGGGGAGCTTCCTTGTGAACGCTCCGAGTGCTTCTCAAAGCGTAAAAAGCACGGTGGCGTGCATGTCGTACGGATGGAATAAAAGGCCTAATAGAAAACGGATTTGTATCTGACTCGTGTCAATGCGATCCGCTCGTCATCCGACGATGATCGTCGGAACTGTCAGTGAGGGCAACGATCGCACCAGCGGATCGTTTTAACCTGATACTCTTCGCTTCCCGTGCCTTTTTAGCATAGATGGAAAAGCAGCGCCAGAACTTACTTCCATATTCATGGGAGATGGAGCAATGTCATTCAGACGAGAGAAATTAATATCGTCTGTGCCAACGTTTCGATGAACTGGGATGTTTTTGGTATCGCCGATTTCGCATCCGTATTTCCATTTAAAATGGACATTGAGTTTTTCTAGATTAATCGCATCTGATCACTCTCTATCGTTTACTCTCACAAGCTTGCAGTAAGGCAGTACCTGCGGACAGCCTGTGCCCACGTGAGTTCGGAGAGAATTGAGAGAGGAATTGCGAACACTTCTCGACGAGATAAAAATCTTTTAAAAATCAACCCTATGGAAGGTACTGGAAAGATCGATTTTGCACAATAGTAGTTCGAAAATGTTATTCGCAAATTAACGACAACAATATTCCTCACAATCCGGCAACTTAACCCTTTTTTATGAAAACTATTTGTCTGAATACGTATGAATTTTTTCAGAATTTTTTGTAATTTTTCAAAATTGCATTTTTAGTTAATAAAAAAACGTAATTTTCAAAATTCATACAAAATTCTGAAAAATTCATACGTATTCAAATTGTTTTCATATGAACAAAAAGTTAAGTTGCAGGGGGATTTGTTGAACCATTTTTTTCATTCATTTGTTAATACCATTTTGGAGTTATTATTATGCTAAATTAATCTTTTCAGCATCTTCCATATGCTTGATTTTTTCAGATTTTCATCCCATCACGAAGTGATCGCAATTCCCTCTCAATTCTCTCTCAACGCACGTGGGCTCAGGCTCTGCGCTAGCACAACCTTAAAAGAAACGGTGAACGGTAGCCCGAGCAGTAAATTATCCTAAATTTTGAGCACCATATGCAATGCAACATTTTAGTTTTTGTTTCGTTTCAAGCATAATAACATCGAGCCATTATTCATGCGAACATCGAAACATTACTCACTTTCGTCAATTAATTCCGTAAGTCCGCAAAGCCCGTTTCACGGATGTTCGTTTAAATTTATCGTGCGCGCAATGGATTCCACGGTGGACTTGAGATAGTATATCCTCTCTTCGCGGACATTCTGGTAACTCTGCGCTGGGCCTGTCCATCAATGTGACGGCATCGGGCGCGTTGCTCTGCATAGCCACCCAAATAGGACGAACATTTGAATTCAGTTGCCATTGCAGCCGGCGAGCGAGCAAACGTTCCAAGCACGTGAGGGAATCGTGCGTGCATAATTTTGTTTGAACGAATCATTATTGCGGTCATCCGTTTATACGCGGTGGGCAAATCGGTTTATGCCCGTCGCTCGTGCGACGCCTCGCACCCTATGTCTCTCTGGTATACATACTACCGCTGTGTACACAGTATTATATACATACCAATGGTATATCTGTACCTATGAAACACGAATGTCCGGCACGCCAAAATCTCACTGGCGTCACAAGCTGGCCCCGGAGATCCGCAACGCTTCACTCAACGTTTCTGTTGTCGCTGTCTCCATTTCTTCGTCATTTGGCAGTTTCACCTCGGTGAATCGTAATTACGCTTCTCGTCAACGAACTAAGGCAAATCGTAAACCAAATAGGATTTATTCCACCCTGTGGACTAAATTTTCCAATGGTGAATTTTAGGTCGTGAAATGCAATTTAATTCATTATGTTGGCAAAATTTTTCAATAGCTGAATTTCAGCCGATGGAATGAAATTTATTCCATTCTGTCGGCTAAATTTTCCAGTGGCTGAATTTCAGCTGATGGAGTGAAATTTATTCCATTCTGTCGGCTAAATTTTCCAGTGACTGAATTTCAGCTCATGAAATGGAGATTATTCTATTCTGTCGGCAAAATTTTTTAATGGCTGAATTTCACCTGATGGAATGGAAGTTGTTCTATTCTGTCGGCAAAATTTTCCAATGGATGAATTTCAGCTCATGGAATGGAATTTATTCCATTCCGTGGAGTACATTTTCCAATGGCTAAATTTCTGCTCATGGAATGAAATTTATGTCATTCTGTCGGATCAGTTTGCCAATGGCTGATGAAATAAAATTTATTCCATTCTGTGGGCTAAATCTTCCAATAGCTGAATTCCAGCTGATGGAATGAAATTTATTCCATTGTGCCGGCAAAATTTTCCAATGCCTGAATTTCAGCTTATGAAATGGAGATTATTCTATTCTGTCGGCAAAATTTTCTAATGACTGAATTTCACCTGATGGAATGGAAGTTGTTCTATTCTGTTGGCTAAATTTTCCAATGGATGAATTTCAGCTCATGGAATGAAATTTATGTAATTCTGTCGGATAAGTCTGCCAATGGCTGATGAAACAAAATGTATTCCATTCTGTGGGCTAAATCTTCCAATAGCTGAATTCCACCTCATCGAATGGAATTTATTCCCTTCCGTGTGCTACAATTTCCATCATTCAAGATCCAAGAAAAACGAAAAGTTCCGAGGATTATTTAGGTTATCGACGGCGCTGTTGCTCGAGCCTCGTGAAGAAATGCTGTTGCGTATAATGTCGTAAACCTGACGCTAATAGGACCATTTACCCTATCAAACTCCGCTCGATGTTTCTCGCCCCGGTACAAATTCACGGTACAGTTTGACGTTTGGGATATCGCGTCGTGGTCACAACTCGCTTTATGCGTAGGCTTTGATAGCGAACGACTTTCGATAGGTTCGTATACCTGACATCATAGCGCGGAAGGCTGTTGTTGTCGTTAACGACAACATCGTTGTTGGTTCGGTGGCCCTTATCCACTGCTCGAACGAGTATACGTGCTGGGCGAGCTCGCCAAAAGCCCAACAGGCAGTTCTCGCGAAATATTATCCAGAGGGTTAATGCTCCGAACTCATAAAGATTTTTGATGTGCGTGAGGTCGTACGGGAGTAGAGCGTTCCTCGGTGATTAAAGGGCTAATGGCACTGGTCAGACAAGTTTTGTTAGAATATAGAGCTTGTACTGTGCGCGCGCCGCATCCCGCACAGTAAAAAGGGTCCTGAGCTTAACAATCATCTCTTGATGGCGAATTACACTCTTTTATATTTCACATCAAAAAGTATTTATAGGACAAAAGTGGGGAATATGGTCAGATCCGCATGTCATTGACTGACGTGCTAATCAGGATGGACCTCATTCGCCACTAAAAAAAATGTGTACTTTTTACAACAATTTATTGTCCACAAAAGTCCACAATAATTATTTTATTATTGTTATTATTATTTATTATTTATCTATTCATTTATTATAATTTATTTGTTAATAAAATTTTACAAAAAAAGATGCAAGGTAAAATCGTTAATGACATGGCAAATGAAAGGACAGATTGGTATATTCGAACTTGAAACGAGTTCGTCCACTTATTTAACAAAATTGTTTTTACGAAAATTTGTATTCCGATTTACGAAATTATTTTTTACTGTGCACGTGTGTCCTAACTAAAAGTATCGAATAGGTGCAGCACGAGGGTTCAACGACTGAGACTTGTCCTCATATTTTCAACGATTATTATATTGTCATCTTACCCCGCTTATCCGGCGTTAATATTATTTTTTCATCAATTATCCGACGACTCTCTAATCCAAGTGAATTAATCTCTAATCTGAGGATTATTCTGTTTTTTTTTATTTATTATTTCTCATTCCCTATCCCATAGATTATAAGGAGTTACCGATTCCGGAGGATTTTCCAGGGAGGAACGGGGAGGGGTTTAAGACGCTTATAAGGAAACCCGAACGGTAATCCCTCGCGTGCGTCGCGATTCTGCGATCTGCATACTGCTTACTCCGGGATAATTTCTCCGTAGCCACCGCGGCGAGCCCCTTACTAAGGTTGGCGTAAAACGGTTTGCCGAACGTATTAGCCTCTGCGCCACGCAGGAATTAACGGCCTTTCTAACGCCCGCGATTTCGTTAGCTCCGTTCACCTCGACCGGCTGAACGGTGGAACCCGCCGGTGAGCACTCGGTCTAGTGTGTGCGAATATTAGCTCGTTATTAATCCTATATTAGAGATTCTTGGTCAAATTTTTTAAATTTTATTATGCCTTCCCGTTTATCCTTCAACGGGATTATTGCGGGATTTATTTGTTCCATGATTTACGATTTGCGATATTTGTTATGGTTATGATTTATAATTTACGATTTTGTTATGATTTAGGACATTGATAGGATTTATGATTTAGTTACGATTCTTGCATGCACTGAGAAAAAAAGTTGGTTGGATTAACCAAAGGTCGCGATGACATACGTTCAAAGCTGTTATTTGTTTAGTACAAATAAAGAATTGTTTTGTTAAACGACTATTTGCTTCAATTTATCCAAAATTTGTTGACTGAGACAAAAAATTTTATTGTCCCAACAAAATGCACTTCCGAACATATGTCACCGCCCATTTGCTTAATTGAACCATTTCTTTTCCTCAATGTGTATTTTTTTTTCCTATGTAGATGGCGCACGTCTTGTGTGCGTACATCATATGTGGTCTTGCAGTATGTGCCTAGAGCAGCGTTTCTTAACAGGGGGTCCATGGATCCCCAAATAACACGGGGGACCCCCCAAGGTTAAGAACCACTGGCATAGAGGACTTCTTGTCCGATTGCACACACTGATAAAAAATATGGTTGAATCAACTAAGATTCCGGCAGGGACGTTCAAATAAATAATTTGTTGGTGTAGTTAAAAGATTCTTTAATTGAACAATTTTTATTCATGATTTCGCCTGAAAATTTTTGAGGCATTAATATATTTTGTTTGAACAACAAAATATTTATTTGAACGTCCCTGCCCGAATGTTTAGTTCATTCAACTGCAGTTTTTTTGTCAGTGTAATAAATCCATTCATTCAACAGCCACGAGACTTTGCCCTTCAGTCTCGGGAGATCGTTAAAGGTTAAAAGAATCGCGAACATCAGAAATATTTTGCCCACAAAGACGAACGATTCGAGAACTTATTAATCAATGCAATTGTGTTCCTCTCTGTTTCAGGTAAGCGTGAAAATAAATCGGCTTCGCTCTAATCGACGACGATTGATCGTCAAAAGTTGGCCCATTAGATAGCGGTACACCTGCTCGTTCACCGGAGTTAAATAGTTCGTTGGGTAAGTCTCATTATGAATCACTCTCGAATGCGCATCGATGCAGGGGTCTATAAATCGCCTAACATCGATGGTGGTTTCCAGCAGAGAACTTTTAACAGCCCACCCCCTCCTTGGATCTCGTTCGATCGCCTTGATTTGTTTACCCGGGTACCCCGGGCCCAAACTAATTAATGTCGCCGAAGTTTTCGCCCGGCCTGCCCCATGCCACGCCGGCTACGGTGGTCATGCACCGAGCTCGCAGGGGGAAATCGACATTTTTCGTGATATCGACAAGCAAGAGGCGTCCCGATAAGACTTCTCTCACGGAGACTTACAACATACGTGCGGTGGGCATTTCCGGACACCGATTGTCCGTGCACACCCAGAAAAATAATTCATTTGACGGCAATATTTATTTCATTTAAGTAACTATTTACTTAATTTAAATAAAATAAATATTTATTTTAATCAAATAGATATTTCACTTAAACCAAATAAACGGTGGCGGTCAAATAAATTATTTTTCTGGGTGCAGTCTCGAGGCATAAGACACGCGATTATATTTAAAAGTCGGCCCATTTTTTTTAATCGCCCGTGACGTGACGCAGAAAATGTTGAAACATTTTGGTGTAACGTCACATTCGGTTGAAAAACCTTGAATTTTGACCGGAATATTGAGTTTTAACGGGAAGCGACGTCGTGCCGGAAATACATCACTTCCGGTTTAAAGATCTCATTTTCCGATCGCAAGTGACGTCACACCGCAAATACGTTACTTTCGGTTTGAAAAGTTTATTTTTCGACCGCAAATGACGTCACACAGGAATACGTCACATCTCATTTTTCGCTCGGAATTGACGTATTTCCGGTATGACGTGACTTCCGGTTAGAAAGTAAGACCTCAAAAAGGAGAGGGACGCCACAACGAAATTTCTAAAAAAGGTCTGCACGAAGTAAGTCACCTTCAGTTTAAAAGTGAGATTTTCAAACCGCAAGTAAAGTCACAGAGAAAATGTTGCATTTTTCTCTGCCAAGCAGCGCGCTAGTAGCATTAGTCAGAGCTTATTCACTCTTTCTACCCACGCCGCCCGGGAAAAGGACAGATGTAGGGTTTTGGCGTACGGCAGCCAGTGTGGAGTCAGCGATGTGCCCTTTTTTCCACCACCCGAGAATCCCATCGACACGGTTGTATTCGTATGGAGCTTTGTTGTTCACAATTTTTTTTAGCGCTCATTTGACTTGATTGTAAAACCCCTTGCAACTTAAAGCTGTGGCTCGTTTGGATCTTCCTGTCCTTTCCCCTCTTTCTCGATGGCCACGGGGACACACAGTGTAAGCCCCAGGGAAACACCCTCTCGTTCAACGGGAAGTAGGAACTCGACTGCCGGAGAGATCTACTTACCTACATCGCGTGCACTCCCCGGGGAGAATCTCTCAGAGCCTCCTACTACCGATGCTACAGCTCGCGCAAAGCCCCGCTAGTATGGATTAGTCGCGTTACTTAGTTACCACGTGTACAAGGCGCCCCACACAGCCCCGGTACGCAGTGGCGACTGTAGCTGCACGGGCGGATATACAGAAACACAGACACCCGCCCCAACTTGGTTACAACGTGTGTAAGCTTTAACGGACGAGTGAATACGTAGTACGTGCATTCCTGCATAGGCAAGTTCTCGGTTAGCCTCGTCTGTACATTCGCCTTCGTCGGCGCGTCATGCTAGCAGATTTAACGTACAGTCGAAACTGTGCTCATCCTGCATACGCGTACACGCCTCGATCTCCCGCGACATACGCGTGTGGGGTTGTCTGGCAGCATCCCACGGAAATAGAAAGTATTAAATTGAGATGTAGCACTTTTGGAATAGTTTAGGGTAAAAGTGGTGAATATGGACCAGCCTGATCCATATAGAAATCAATAGTGCGTGGTCCATATTCACCTCTTCTACACTACGTGCAGAAATCTTGAAACGTCGATTTTGGGCGTCACCAAAAAAGCTTCAGTATTGTAAATATCACGATCGATGTGTTTCGACGTAGTAAGGTGGACGGCATCACGAGGGATGCTGGACATCTCTGTAACTCCTGGGCTAATACTTGCAACGATGCTGCAATGCTCAATTCTGCATGCAGCTGTATTTGTAAAGACGAGAAATTGAAATATAGCACTTTTCATATAGTTTAGTGTGAAAGTGGTGAATATGGCTCAGACAGATCAGCATGTACATCAATCATGTATGGACCGTTCCATATTCATCTCTTTTATCATACGTGAAAAAAGCTTGAAACTTGAAGCTTGATTTTGGGAGCCATAAAAAAGGACTGCAGTATTCAAAATATGACGATCAATGTCTTTCCTTACAGTAATGTGGACGGCATCATAAAGGATGCTGGCCCCCTCTCTAACTCCTGGACCAATCCTTGCCACGGTGCTGTAATTTCCAATTCTGCATCGAGC
>JAPYZC010005488.1:0-18684 GCA_030522665.1 Ichneumoninae sp. A BG-2022a | reverse complement strand
TTCAGTAATTTGTTATGAACATTCTGAAATTATTATTATGCACAAACAATCTTTTCAGCACCTTTTATATGCTAGAATTTTTTCAGATTTTTTTCTCATTGAGAAGTGTTTGTAGTCTTTGTCTTTTTTCTCACGAACTTAGGCGGCGTCAATCATTGTGCTAGTACTACCTTAAGTTCTCTATCGATGTTTTCGAAGATTGATCGTGCTAACGCTTTTGAATTTTATTCCAGGACGAGCCGTGCATAAGGGAGCGCGACGGCACCGAGGGTGTCTGCGAGTCGAGGCCCTGCCAGGAGGCCTCCAAGAGGATGCTCGCCTCGATGAATACCGGGGCCGACCCTTGCAACGACTTCTATCAGTTCGCCTGCGGCAATTTTCGCGACCGAGAACCCTACCAGCCGAGCTTCAGCTTTTCCATGCTCCAGACTCAGGTTGATCGCGAGATTGAGAGTGAGTACACACCCCTGTTTCTACACAATTTACATACGATGTTTATTATTTGCGTACAATTTTTAACTAATTTTTTCATGTTTCCAACGAGTATTTTTTTTTCCAAAAATCTCTCGCCAGTATTCAGCGAAGAACTTGCGTGGTCATGGATACATCTGGAGTTAATATTTTCCGGTCCATTTCGCCCCATTTTGCCCCATTGTTCCATTTTGCCCCAACGTCCCATTTTGCCCCATCGTCCCATTTTACACCCGTTCCGCCAGCTCGTGTGCCGAGTCCAACGATCGATCATCTTCTCTCTCCTCTCTCCTCTCTGAGTTTGTCAACAGTTTGTCTCATCTCCGACGCATTAATAATTTTCAGCCTGTTGAACTATATACAGTTAACAGAGGCTCGACGGGACGAGAAAGAGCCGGTGGCCCTCAGTACCCCAGTACCGGAAAGATACTGGGGGCGCAGCCGTCAATCTATCCGTCTTCGCTGGATATCCAGGAAGTCGATGGCTTCTCGAGAACCGGAGATGACTTTATAACTATAAAACTAACCGTCAGCCCTCTCCGTGTTCGCAAAAGTATCGGAAAACCTTTTTGGCTACACTTTTATTCAGGCTTTTAGTTTCAACTTCGCCTCGAAGCGGAAACGAAAAAAAATGAGACTTGGGGACATTTTATTGAAACGCTATCGAACATCTTGGTCCAAGGGACACTTTATAGATGTTGGAGAAACTTTTTGATACTTCGTCCGATAATTTTTTTAACGCGCTCCTATGCGCGAAACTAGTTTGGTGATGAGAACAACAAGTGTTTGTCGTGGTTGTTGTCGTGTGTGTTACTTGTCAGCACCGATAAGAGCAGCTCGTGGGAATCGTGTGTATGATAGATGTACGCTTTGCAACGGTTTCCGACATGAGTCTTATCAAAACCACAGTGTCTACACATAGCCCGTCATGCGGTGGAGCCACGCGCTCTGGGATGCACCGGGCCCCTGCGGTAACGAAGACACGAGGCTGTGACACTGCAATACCGAACCTCCGAAGACGGCCGAAGATTCCACATCGGGTCCAAACACCGCACTGTAAAAAAATCCTGTTTGAAACTTACGGTAAAATTTGTATCTGTAATTAACATTTTTCTAAATTTCAGCCATAAGATTTGTAATTTGAATATCTGCTATTTCAATTCTATGAAAAAGTACATCAATGCTAAATGAATGTGAGCAAATTTCAAGGTCCAGTACATTAAATTTACAATTTATTTTTGCAGTGCGGTGTCGAGCGAGGCGACTGGTTTGAAGAATTACGGCCGATGCAAAACTAAAAAAAAATGCATTATTCAATTTTACTTGGAATACCAAAACTTAAATCCTTATATCATAAACTCTGTAACTGAGGAAGATTGATTGACCGGAAATGAATTCTGTGACTCGGAGCGACCGCAGCGGAGGTTTCTTTGCCGCAGAAATTGTCGTGTGCGGAAGAGGACGTTAATTTGAATATTTGCTATTTCAATTCTATGAAAAAGAACCTCAATGCTAAATTAATGTGAGCAAATTTCAAGGTCCAGTACATTAAATTGACAATTAATTTTTGCAGTGTGGTGTCGAGCGAGGCGACTGGTTTGAAGAATTACCGCCGATGCAAAACTAAAAAAAAAAATGCATTATTCAATTTTACTTGGAATACCAAAACTTAAATCCTTATATCATAAATTCTGTAACTGAGGAAGATTGATTAACCGGAAATGAATTCTGTGACTCGGAGCGAGCGCAGCGGAGGTTTCTTTGCCGCAGAAATTGTGTGCGGAAGAGGACGCGAGGTGGCAAGAAAATGACGAAGATTGAGACGGAAGCGGCAGTGCGAGCGACGGGAGTGAAGAATCAGCCGAGGACAGAGCCGTAAGAAAGAACGCGAGGCTGCGGCGTAAGAAAAGCGGAGCGGAGGAGCCGGAAGATTCCACCGCGGGCCAAACACCGGTGTTGCGCGAGGGGAGCGAGTTGAAGAATGACGGCGTCTGAGGATCGTCCCGTCGCCGAAACTGTGTCGCGAAGTATCTCGCTTTTTGGGGGTGATCCGGATCGTGCTCGGTTACTGGCACGAGGTCGGAAGCTACCGTCGTGCACCCTCCCACGAGAGGGAAGAATGACGGAAGAGAATGGCGACGGCCGCACAGAAGGAACCAGCCCAGAAAGTTGGCGCCAGTTAGACCTTTTTTTTCCATACCGTCTGGCGAAGTTTACGGACGGGGATGGCAGGGAGAATCCTTGGGAAATGCACTTCCCTCTCGCCGAGGGTGGGCCGCGAATTCGATCTGCACGATGCCGTACCGGAAGTACGTTCACCCCTCGCTGCGCCACGACAAACTTGAAGATAAGACGGACAACTTTACTGCCTAGATATAAACATTTTTATTGAAAACAATTTTTTGTTTTTTTTCATTACATGTTTATTACCGGACGCACATTCGTCTGTCGTTGCGCCACCGCGAACTTGAAGCCGAGGCGGACAACTTTATTGCCAAGAAAGAAATAAACATTTTTATTGGAAAAAATTCTGTAATATCACTTGGCAACGTCGATATTACAGAATTACGGTCAATTTTTTTTTCGATAAATGTTTCTAACGCGGAAAACTTTACTGCCAAGAATGAAATAAACATTTTTATTGAAAAAAATTCTGTAATATTACTTGCCAAGGTTGATTTAACAGAATTATTTTGAAAAAATGTCGATAAGTGCTTATTTCCATTCACCCGTCTTTTTGCCACCATAAACTTGAAGTTAAGACGGAAAACGTTGTTCCTCAGAAAGTAATTAACATTTTTGTGGAAAAAAAAGATAGGAAATAATTCTGGAAAATTACTTGGCAAAGGCGCTTTTTGTGATCGACTTTCCTCGTTCGAGGAGAAAAAGCTCGGGCTCACGGTGCCCACGTAGTGATATAGACGTTGAGTTGGAAACCCGACGTTTACGAAAGTGCAGCTTAATCGACGTACACACCGTGGCTCCTGGTCATTAGCGATGGAAAGCCGGAGGGAGGAAAGAAATCGTCTGGAAAGCGTCAAGGCAATGGGGAGAGGCGGTGGAAGCCTTAGTCTCAACTAGAGACGACAGCGCGAGCTCCGGGTTTACGTAAGAAAAAAAAGGGAAGAAGAATTACACGAACGAGCCAAGCTTTAATCGCAAACTTGATTAATCCTCGACGGTCGATCATTCGATGGGTCAAGTTCCTCGGCTCGACCTTTCCCGTGGCCAGCTAGCATCGGCGCTTCTTTATTTTTTAATTATGTAAAACAAAATATTTTCTTTTACCATTTCAAAAAAATGATCTTCTATTATTTAAAAAAAAATTATCTTTTACTATTTCAAAAAAAAAGATCTTCTATTATTTAAAAAAAATTATCTTTTATTATTTGAAAACAATTATCTTTTATTATTTAAAAAATTATCTTTTATTATTTTCAAAGATTATCTTTTATTATTTTCAAAAATTATCTTTTATTATTTCAACAAAATTATTTGCTGACAAAACGTCCCACGTCGGCGGAATAAAAAATCGTCGTTAGCCGAAGACTCAAAGTTTTTGATTTTACAAGATACGACAGGATATTCCGTAGTTTCGAAACTTGAGTCGGCGCGAAGGGAGTGGGAGAGCCATCGAACAAAGTTTCGGCGAAACTTTGCTCGCGGTAGAGCCAAAGATCTCTCTCGCGTTCGCTTTCGTGAGTAGTAAAACGTTAACTGGATGCGAACGAGCTACGACCTTCGCGATAACTGCTATCATTTGTTTTACCCTGTTTATAACGCAACTAAGGACCGCGAGAAAATGTTTCACGAGCAGTGTAACAATAATGACTCAAGGTCGGGACGCGTTCGTTATTATTATCATTGTCAGTGCTGGGCAAAGTACCAAAAAATAGTTTAATTACAAAGTACAAACTCACAAATACTTGAAGTATGAAGTACTTTTTGTACTTGAAGTATCGAAATACTCTTTCCAAGTACTTTTCGCAATTAGATTCCTATCGTCAAGCGCTACCTCGGCTTAATAAAAATATGGCAAGTAATTTGCACATATCTTTTTCATTTTTTTAAATTTTCGTCATTCGTCTTTTTGAGGTTGTTTCGAATCTACTCTTTACGTTTTTTTATGTAAAAAAAATTCAAGAAAAATGTCAAAAAGTAATTATTATTATCTATCTTGAATGCAAGTATATACAAAAATATGCCAAGTATTTGCACATATCTTTTTCATTATAAAAAATCACACAGAAATTTTCGTGATTCGTCTTTTTGAGGTTGTTTCGAATCTACTCTTTACTTTTTTTATGTAAAAAAAAAATTCAAGAAAAATTTCAAAGAGTCATTATTATAATCTATCTTGAATGCAAGTATATTGAATGGCATTCAGTCGGGATGATGGAATGGGAATGTTCGGTCGGACGAGTCCACGCGTACATTAGTAAATGTTTTTTTTTCCTACCTTCAACTTCCTCTCGTGAATAAGAAACTTTGCCGTCCGCCACGGTCAAGGCGCCCATATATTTTACGATTTTCACCGAAACATTTATTCCCAAGCGGCGCGTGCATCGCGAGAGAAGTACGAAAGTACTCGGCCGAGGCCCCTCACGATTTCTCATTCCGTTTCATGCTCCGACTCTGTACGCTGTATCCAGGTGTACCTGAGTTTTTTCTTACGCCGCTTGAAAAATATGTATTTTCTGTCTCTCCCTCTCTCCCTCTCATCTCCACTTTATCTCGACTCGATTTCTTTTTTCTTCGCCTTTCTTTTTCTTCTCGCTTACTTCTCAGCCAGTCGAGTCACGCCGAACCGGAAACCGCGAGAATACAGCGAAAGCTCACTTCTCCTCTGTATCGTTTCTTCCAGTTTCTCTGTTTTCTCCTCTTTTCGGTTTTGTTTGCTTTCTTGCTTCGTTTGTTTTTCAAACCCTCGCCTCTACCGCTTCAGCCACATTCAACAGAATACTCGCATGCACGAGGATAAAAGGAGTTGAAAAAAAAAAAAAAACATACGCTGCTGCGAGGTACGAAGTGCAAATGAGGAAAAGCTAAACGAGAAGAGATGCGCCCCTCGGCGGTGCTCACAACTTTTTGATACAACAACAACAATATAATAATAATAATAATAATAATAATAATAATAATAATAATAATAATAATAATAATAATAATAATAATAATAATAATAATAATAATAAGCGACAGCGGTGGATGCGCGGTTGGCGCATGGCTCCGGTGGTCTCCCAGGTCAAGCACAATCGTTCGCGGTCAGTGCTCGGATGGGTGACCGCTTAGCCGTGCGCTAGCTGGCGCATCGACCGGTGAGCGGGAGGCACTTTCTTCTGAAACTTAGGTGTTTCTGCACTTTACTCAAGTGTAGAAATACCGAAGGATCAGTAGAATATCGCCAGCTGTACCGACATGGGTTTTCCGCAGTTTCCCTGTGTCCTCGGCGAATGCGGCACAGTTAGCGGAAAGTAAGTCGGCTGCGGACTCACGGAATTAGAGAAGGTTAGCGAAGTGCGGGTAGGAAAGTGTTAGAATAGGTACACGGTTAGCTAGCTAGGGGGGAGCTAAGGTAAAAACCCCTAAGGGGTATATCTGGAACGGAACATTAATAATTAATAATAATAATAATAATAATAATAATAATAATAATAATAATAACAATAATAATAACAATAATAATCATAATCATAATCATAATCATAATAATCATAATCATAATCATAATCATAATCATAATCATAATCATAATCATAATCATAATCATAATCATAATCATAATCATAATCATCATAATAATCATAATAATATGTGTACGAGGTTATTTATCTATGGGGAATATTGTCAGGAAATCCTTCTGTTAAATTTAGCTTTCACATCTATAAGGTCGCGTAGGCCGAGCGATTTCTATTGTGAGAATAGTTATACGGAACGTGAACTCTCTTTAGCGCTTATGGTCTGCAACCACTGAGCCGATGCGCGGCTCCAGGCAGGCGAGCCTGAAGCTCGTGCCAGCGAACTTCAATAAAGATAGTTATTATTCACCGTCGACCTGATGCTCCAGTTGTTCGCACTTCGACTAATTGCTTTGTGTGTAATAATAACTCGTCCAACCCGTATGCATATAGTATGGGCGTATAAATACACGTGTATATATACGGAATCGCGTTTAATTTAAAACCATGATTTAACGAGGGAGAATTGTCGGAGACGATCTTTTTGTTTTTCCGCATACTTTTTCACATCGGTTAATTTTTTGCCAACATTTGTATGGGACGGTTTGACGTTGGTTGAGTCACTCGTTATTGTGATTTTTTACGAGATAAAAATCGTATGGGAACAGCGTTGAAATGCTTATGACAATTGGATAATCAAGTCACCGGTCGGGTTGTTGATTTTTCCACTTGAAAATCGCTTCTACGTTTAAATTGAATTATCCCAGACAGGTGCGAATTTCCAAGCGTTTCGTTAAATGGAGCCCGATGATTGATTTCCATCTCGGTCGCTTAGGGCGTTTTCGCGTTTAATTAAAAACTATTGTGTAACGACAGAAAACTGTTGGTGACGATTTTTTTTCATTTACGCTTTTTTTTGTATACGACTTTTTGACGTTGATTGAGTTGTTCGTATTGAGAAGATCGTATGGGAAAAAAGTTCGAATGTGTATGACGATCCGGTAATCGAGTCACTGCCGGGTAATTGATTTTTCATTCCACTTGATAATAATTTCTACCTACGGATCGAATTATCCTAGATAGATGCGAATTTTCAAACAATTCGTTAAATGGAGCCTGATTATTTATTTCTATCTTGGTCCCTTTGGGTCTTTTCGTGTTAATTAATACATCCATATGGATGAATGCATATATATACATTTGAACTTACGGTGACGATTAAAAAAAAGTTAAACGAGACACGTATATGTGTCTCGTTTAAAATATTTAAAAGAAAGACTGATGTGAAAAAGTATACTTTTTCACATCAGTCTTTTTTTTCGCAATATTTGTTTGGGACGGTTTGACGTTGATTGACTTACTCGTTATTGTGCTGACTGAGTTACGCGTTAGTGAGATTTTTTTTTAACGTGATAAAAATCGTATGGAGAAAAAAAGTTCGAATGCGTATGACAATCCGATAATCAAGTAACTGTCGGCTAGTTGATTTTTCCGCATGAAAATCATTTCTACCTCCAAATCGAGTTATCCCAGATAGATACGAATTTCCAAACGGTTCGTTAAATGGAGCCTGACGATTCATTTCCATCTCGGTTCCTTTGGGTGTTTTTCCGTTTATACGTCCCTATATGTATAAATTTAAAATAAATAAAATTTTAAAATGTATATATGAATCCATGTTACATTTTGTTTTTGTTTAATTTACCAACACTTTTTCACATCCCTCTTTTTTGTCCCAACATTATTATACGACTTTTTGACGTTGACTGAGTGACTTCTTGTCGTGATGTTTTACGAGATTACGATCACATGCGAAGGAAGTTAGAGTCCGTATGACAATCCGATAATAGAGTCACTGTCCGCTAGTTGAATTTTTCCACTTGAAAATCATTTCCACCTCCAAATCGAGTTATCCCAGATAGGTACGAAATTCCAAACGATTCGTTGAATGGAGCCTGACGATTTATGTCTATCTTGGTCCCTTTGGGTGTTTTCGCGTTTATGCGTCCCTATGTATGAATGCATATATATATGTGTATGTTTGGACGCACGTTGGTCTATGACATTTGTCACATCGTTATAACAGAACGTCGAGAGTCTCGATTTATCGTGCTCGAGTTTGCCTTATGACACGTGTATGGCCCCGTTGAGAATCGATAACAGGCGAAAGCTCGGGAGAGAGAGAGATGGAGCGAGGGAGTAGGGAGAGGGGGGGAGGGAGAGTAGAAGCGAGTCCTTAATCCACGTCGAAGTTTACTCGGTTCGAGTTTGCCCGACTAGTTAACGCAGGCCACTACTATACCTACGTAACACTGTACTAGTAGCGGATCGACGTGCGCTTACAGCGGTGTAAGCGTCTCTCGATCCCCATGAGAACGTGGTACGTACCGTGCACTGTGCATAGAGATACGTTCTACCATGTGAAACATGCATAGATTCGAGCTTTCGTCCCCAGCGTCGTTACGAGTACGGAGCACACGTTGGATAAAGTATTTCCATTTATGCTTTAGGCGGATTGTTTTCGATACGCTTAAAAGACGATTATCCATTATTTTTTCACGATTGAAGAGAGAAATGGTGGGGTGGCGTGGCACCCGAAAAGTTCAGCTCCGGAACTTTACTTTAAGGTAATACACTGAGAAAAAAAATCGATTGAGTCAACAAAATGAGCGCTTACGGGTGGCGAAACAAATTTTTGGTTGATAGAACGAAATACTTGCTGTATTGAGTAAAGAAAAATTTGAATCGACGGCCTGTTAGTTTCGATCAACGTGGTATTTCTTTCGATCAACCAAACATTTGTTTCGCCACCCGTAAGCGCACATTTTGTTGACTCAAATGATTTTTTTTCTCTGTGTACTAGCGCAATGACTGACGCCGCCTAAGTTTGAGAGGAATAAAAGAGAATTACAAACACTTCTCGATCGGATAAAAATCGGAAAAAAATCGGAAAAAAATCGAGCTTATGGAAGATGCTGATAAGATTGTTAGTCCATAATAATGATCCCAAAATGTTATTCGTTTCCTTTATGTCAAAATTTGTTGAAAGTCGTAATTTTCAAGTATTAGAGAAAATTCTGAAATAATTCATAGATACTACTTGAGGTATGTACTATGCAGTACCGAAGAGTTTTCGCCAGCGCTGACTCTTTAAATGTATTTTTAAAGGGCCGTAATGGCCAGTAGCATGCCGAGAAAAATCTGAAATAATTCATGGATACTATTTGAGGTATGTACTATGCAGTACCGAAGAGTTTCCCCAGCCCCGACTCTTTAAATGTATTTTTAAAGGGCCTTAAGGCTCTAAACGAGTTTGTTCGCTCGCATAGAGATTCGGGCTGGCCGGTAGCATGCCGAGAAAATTCTGAAATAATTCATGGATACTACTTGAGGTATTTACTATGCAGTACCGAAGAGTTTTTCCCGTATTTTACCCCGCTGATCATGAATATAACAATTATTTTACAACCAACCCAATATTTTCCATTTAAATCCCAAAAATACGATATTTCGTCCGTAAAATCGAGACTTTCAGTGTCCCACTGTACTTTAGTTCCAAAAAGGCCAGTTAATTCATAGGTAGCGGGAAAAGAAACGTCGAAAGTTCAAACTCAAATTCAAACTTCAGATCAAACTCAACATCCACCTCAACTTCAAACCTACAATCAAACTTAAGCACGAAATCAAGTTCGAACAAAGCTTTGATCGTAAGTTCTAAATAAAGATAGATCTTAAGTACGCAATGAACTTCTCGCCACACTTTGATATTAACTTCGATCTCAACTTCAGTCTAACGTCTTAAAATTCGACCCTTAGTTCGTGTTTCTCTTTTAAATTATTTCCATCGTTCCAACCATTCATTATAGCCGCGGTTGAAAGAAAATGCGACTCAATCAGGGCGCAAAGCTCACCGAAAAAACAACAAAAAAACAATCATTCAGCGCTCTTTGCGCTCGAGCCGGAGCTGCTGAGAGATTGACTTTCGCGCGACTTTTCTATTTATCATTTTATTTTATTTTCCTACGCGCTGATGGGTATCGGATAGTGGAATGGATGAAGACGAAGAGGAAGCCGCGAGGATTATACGGGGAACGATCTATCAGACGGTGTCAACGGAGCAACGAAAGTACAGCTTCAACCAATTTGTAGTTTGGCTTACCGGTCTCCGCCGTATCTCTCGTTTGTCGTTAAACTCGCTTCGGCACGGGAGACAGATAGTATCGATTCCTAATTTATAGTCGGGGTTTACTCATCGCGGCTGCCATTAGCCCAGTTCGCTCCGTACTTTGGTCCACGTCGCTCCGGCGAATTTTCGTTCCCCCCATCGGCGGCGTTAAAATGTTTGATTTTACAAACTCCGCAGCGGCGGGCGAGTCGCAGCCAGCGATGCATCGTTGATCGCCGGTTGAAACGTCTGTTAAGTGTCGGCGCGTCAAAGCTCCCGTCAATCAGTCCGGACGGACGAGGGGCCTTGATTGAAACAAAATTAAACGGAACTCCCATCTCTCGCGGATGTTACTAATGGACTTTTAAACAGATCGATCGATCGCGCTTCATTGTAGTCGAGCTACCTCGGTTTTCCCTCACTCAATCGCGATACGATTATTATTCCCTGTCGCAATAACCGACCGACTATTTTTCCATATTATTGACTATTTTATTGCCTTTATTAACTTCGTTTTTTTGTGATTTTTTTAACGTCGCTCTCGCGTCAATTTGGAAATGGATTTGGGGACTTTGAGGGGATTTTTGGAACGACGGAATTTTTTACTTGGGTCTGGCTTTTAAAATATTCAAAGGTGTCTCGGTACATTTCAAGCGAAAAGTGAGATTCTGACAATATTTCGAATAGTTACCTAACGGGAAAAATTCTGAAAAAAATCAATCGGTCGAAAGCTGCTGAGAACATTGATTTTACAAATTAATAATTCCGGAAAGTTAACAAATTAGTGAAAAATATTGGTCAATTCTGTCCGACGATTTTTCCATATTATTGACTGTTTTATTGGTCTTATTGATTATTCTTTCCCGATTTTTAATGCTGTTCTCGTGTCAATTCGGAAATACATTTATAGATATTATGGAAATTTATATAAAAAGGTTCCTCTTTATATGACTCTGCTTTCAAAAATATCTAATGTGGACAAATTACTTTATTTTATTTAGTAAAATTTTCTCGAATTGTCATAATCGGCACTCCGCTTCGGCGTCGTTAACTTCACGGCGATATTTACGAATTTTTGGCAGTCCCGCGTCCGGACTTAGCAAAACTTGTTTTGCCGTCCAACTTCGCTGGCACGGAAACGCGAACGGGGGGATTTAATAATTCTCAACTTCGCCCGGTGAAGCGTAGCTCGAGGCGATTATAATAACTCCGAATATACTATTAAGCGATATTAGCATTTCATTGTCGACCCAACTTTTCGCTCCGACGCTCGAAATTTTAATGCGTTTCTCGCGATATTCTAATTGCGCGAGGAAAACTAGGCTTGACGATTAAAAAATTTTTTTCGAAGCATTTTTAGCACCGGGAGAAACGAGAGTCTCGTCGGGCTGCCAGGAAGCGCCGCGGGACGGAGCCGAGCAGTCTCGGAGTCGCAGCGGAAGGACCGAAACGACGGACATCGATTGCCGATTTATAGCGCCGGAGAGGTTTACTCATCGCTGCTCCCCATTAGCCCAGTTTGCTCGAAGAGGTACCGGCAAGGTTGCACAGGATACTCCCGAAATGGTCGTACCTCCAATGATATGATTTTAGGAAACGCGCGATCGTCTCCCACGCTCGTCGAACTCGACCAGCTTTAAGCGCCTTCCGGAGAAACAAACATAGAAATTCCATCTCCCGATCCCACAAACGTTCGTCGAATACCCTCGACTCTTCGGGTCAGGAATAATTTTAAAACCCGAAGAAAAATGTTTCAGTATAGAAGACATTTAATCAGCGATCTCGTAAACAGCGTACTTTTTGTAGATAGAGTTGAAAGTATGAAGCGTAAAAAAAATTGTGTATTAAATTTAATGTAGAGGCATCGCAAGTTTAGATGCATAAAAAACTGGCACAAAAAGAAATTAATGTACTGTATATTAAAAACGTTAGGAATACTTTATTTTTAATAAGTAGTAGTAGTGAATTTATTGACAGTGCATATCATGCAACAGTTTTTAATACATAATAGACTCCAAACATATATATGCAATTGGCCATCGACCGAAGTGCTTCACGGTTTTTTCATCTTTTTACAAAAAAAACATTTTAATAATTACCTTAATTTTACTAGAAAAGTACTTTATTTCCAATAATTTAATTTAATATCACTGTAAAAATACACTAACTTTTCGTCACTATTTTTTTAACATTAGACAATCTCTAAGTTTTCGTATAAAAACTTTCGCCCAAAGATTTTAAATTTTTTTGACAATCAATAACTAAATAGCAGAATAGTCGAGCATGACTTGGTCGCCGGATGAGTTTAAAAAAATTACTGCTAAGGACGAGTAAAACGAATTCTGACCAGTTTCACATTTCGCCAAACTTTTTTTTATATAAAGTACGAATTCATTTTTGGGAACACAACAGTTCGGCAAACTGTGAAGCTGGATGGACTGTAAATTCCTCTTCGCTCTAATGTGGATAGTTGACTCCTCCGAGCGTTTTGCCAAGCGTCGACAGTTTACTTCGTCATCCAGAGAAAACAACTCAGGCGATGCTATGAATCGATGCAAGACACTCGGCACTTAGCGGCAACGATTGTTCCGCCCGACAATGGACCAGAATAGTTTCGCGAACGGTCAGAAATAGTCTGCGAACGATTAAACTTCGATCGGGCAAAGTGGAGCTTTCGCGTGGATTGTGCTCCGCGACCAGATTTCTTAAAAATAGAGTGAACCGAAAGAGTTAAAAAAAGAAATGAAAAAAAAACGAGCGTAAAAGAAGAAATCCAATAAGTCGAAGTAAAATCGAAGCGGAGAATGGTAAGAACTAGTTTAGGATGGAAAGAAACTACAATCCGGATTTGGCTTATGGGAAAGACAAGAAGTTGTGCTCCGGACAGGGGTTGGGCGTGGAAGGTTCGGATCCGCGATGTAAAGAAAAACAGACAGTTCGAGGACTATTCTGTAACCGCACGATCCACGAGCAGGGGCGAAATGGACCAGTACAATATTTTTTATAAAATCCAACGGAGCGTTCGAAATTCCTGGTGGAATTTTTAGAGGTTTAGATCGGGCCTTGATAAGTTCCGGATCACGTAAAGACAATTGTCAGATTAATCGGACTCGAAGTTTTTATGCAAAAACAACAACATCAAACACGTTAAATTTAATAAATTAAATTTAACGTGATTGATGTAATTGTTTAATTGTTTAATGTAGGGGAGAGCGGGGCAAAATGGGGCAACGGGGCAAAACGGGGTTTTTGGGCAAAACTAAATTTTCTAATCATTTTTGGATCGGACAAGGTGGTAAAACTGAGCAGAAAAGCCTGATGTATCCGATAGGGCGAATTTGGGCATCCAGAAATTATTGGAAAATTACACTTTGCCCAAAACCCCGTTTTGCTTTTGCGGGGCAAAATGGGGCAAAACCCCGTTTTGCCCCGCTCTACCCTAATTGTACACAATTGTGATGAAAAATGAATGTACGTTTTTTTATTGAAATTAAAGTAAACTATTAAAATGAAATTAGGTACTTTTATAGTAAAATTAAATGATTTAAAATAAAGTATTTTCAATCGTTTTAATATACTGAACAATAATTTTTCATCACAATTGTACATAAAATTTAATGCATGAGCTCTTGCATAAAAACTTTCAGTCGAGTTCGTTAAATTTCATCCGAATTTTATTGCAGTGCTGATAAAAATTCTACGAGGGAAGATTCCGGTAATAAATAGAGACTCCGAACAAGTAAAAAAGAGCGTGTTCTGGTAACGGTGAGGTAAACCATTTTGCCCCGAACCGCAATTTTTCTCGTGCCCTCGGAATAATTATCGCAAATTAAATTTTTCATCGGCAAACAACCAATTCCTAGCTCCGGACTCATCCGAACGGTCTTTACTCCCCAGCGACCCCGTTTTGCCCCGATACCCCCTTCATTATTCACCCCAATCGATACATGCTCACAAAAGTGTGCCATGCATGTTGCGTCGGATCGAAATAGAAAACCCACTCTTTTCATTCTTCATCGGGCTCGTAGCGTGGGGTCAAATATAACACGCTCGTCTGGGGCCGAAGAAGCACAAAAGACTGCGAATTCGTTGCAACTTTTATCTTCGGACACGGACAATCATTAGCCGTCCAAACTCCTACACGAAGCAAATTCTCGTATAATATTAATAATAATCATACAACAGGCGCGCCCTCGGCCGAAGAAGCACAAAAGACTACGACTTCGTTCCAACTTTTATCTTCGGACCTCGACGATCATTAGGCGTATAAACTATATTCTATATGAAGCAATTTTTTTATATCGAGCGCAGACGATCGCGTAAGTGAATTTTTTCTCATATTCATGTTTATTCAACATGCATATGAAGGGTGTTCGCGCGATATCGTTGGGTACACAATGTATTATGGAGATTCGGTACACAGACTCGTCTGCACGGACCACAAAGAGCTCCTCTATATCGCTCGTACATATAAGTATATATATATAGATATAGATCTACGCGCATACACATATCCGAGGTAGGATGAGTTACGGGGAACGGATACGAGAAAATTTCGTATTCCGTGCGCAGTTATGGCCATTCCCAATTCTCCACCTCCTACCATTTTCCCTTTTCTTTCGGGGAGTTTTGCTCCAGAGTCTCGGATCCTCCCGCGAGAAAGTCGATCATTCTCCCATTAGCCGTGTCGCGCGGGAGGTCGGATAGATATGGAAACGCTGAGAGCATTCGGTGGTGTAGCTCGTATTTTTCATAAAATCCAACGTAGCGTTCGAAATTCCTGGTGGAATTTTTAGAGGTTCAGATCGGGCCTTGATAAGTTCCGGATCACGTACAGAAAATTGTCAGATTAATCGAACTCGAAGTTTTTATGCAAAAAGAATTACATCAAACACGTTAAATTCAATACATCAAAGTTAACGTGTTTAATGTAATTGTACACAATTGTGATGAAAAATGAATGTACGTTTTTTTTATTGAAATTAAAGTAAATTCTTTAAATTAAATTAGGTACTTTTGTAGTAAAATTAAATGATTTAAAATAAAGTATTTTCAATCGTGTTAACACACTGAACAATAATTTTTCATCACAATTGTACATAAATTTTAATGCATCAGCTCTTGCATAAAAATTTCGTATTCCGTGCGCAGTTATGGCCATTCCCAATTTGCCACCGCCTCCTTCCACTTTCCCTTTTCTTTCGGGGAGCTTCGCTCCCGAGTCTCGGATCCTTCCGCGAGAAAGTCGATCATTCTCCCATTAGCCGTGTCGCGCGGGAGGGCTGATAGATATGGAAACGCTGAGAGCATTCGGTGGTGTAGCTTGAAACACCCGAAGTGCCTTGAGGTTCCTTTTCGCGCCGACCTGGATTGATGTCTGCGGTGTGTAGCAAGTCAAACATTGCCGATCCTACCAAGATGTACCTGTAGGTAATGCCATGAAACTCTACCGGTCAGAGTCCAATGGATTGCGAGTGAACAAAGTCATCGAAATACGATTGGTTAACGATTGAAGATTTATTAAAAAAATATATATTAAAAGAAATATATATTTCAAAAAAATATATATTTCAAAAAAATATATTCAAAAAAATATATATTTCAAAAAAATATATATTTCAAAAAAATATATATTTCAAAAAAATATATATTTCAAAAAAATATATATTTCAAAAAAATATAGATAGGTAATAGTTGGAAAACGTGTTGTGAACGTTGGGCAGGCGAAGTGAGACTAAAGGGGCGATAATAAATCATTACTTTACTGTTCACAACTGCGATGGCGTTAAAAAGTTTTAAGGTGAAGTCGTAACTTGGCGGTTCTCGGGCAGTAAATATTCGGTCGTGGCGAGGGAAAAAGATAGTGTCGAGAACGTCATGGAGAAGTTCGACTGCGGGGGTAGAAATTGAATTCTGGGCCGGAGGGGTTTGGCTGTGGGAAACTCGTGGAAGGGTTCGGCTCGCGCGATAAGAACCGGCCCGAAGAATAGAAAAAGGACAGGGTAACTTGTTCGGTTTCTTTGTATTTCCGGTCACGAAGCCGTGTTCCTTCCGGTTCTTAAATTCCTTCGAGATACTTTCCAGCTCTTGGACGGGAAACGGTGGGGCTTTGTGAGAAACTTTGTTGTTTGGAATACACTCCGATCAATCGAATTAATATTATGCTTAATGATAATGATTATATTATGATAATATTAATATTATCGCTCCTGCATAAGCATAATGTCAATTTTGTGAAAAATGTGGGACAATTGTCTCATCGACTTTTCGATTAAAAAAAATCGTCCATAATAAAATAAAAAAAGATATAATAAAAAAAACAATTGTTTCATTTTCGCCCCGACCAATCGAATTAATATTATGCTTATCGGAGCTACATAAGCATAATATAAATTTTGTGAAAAATCTTGGAAAATTATCTCATCGACTCAATAAAGCCATTCAATACCTTTTAAAAATTCAATTTGTTTCTGTTGATTTTACAATACAGAGCTGGCGACCTCTTCAATAAAAACACCCAAAACAAAAAAAAATCGTTTAGAATAAAAAAAACCATACAATAAAAATAAAAAAATAAAAAAATGTTTGTCTTGATTTTGTATTGCAGAGATGCTGGCGAACGAGACGGGAAAGATGACGGGTGTGTTCGAGAAGCTCGGCCTCTTCCACGAGAGCTGCCTCCGTTTCAAGGACAGAGAAGTCGACTTCGCACCGGGTGAGTCGAAACATCGCTTTTGCCTCACCCAGCCTTCCCGCAGCGATGATAAGTGCATGCACCGCTACCCGCAACATTATACCACCGTGCATTCCGCGCATATAGCGAACTCATCATCATCGGAACACGAGTCGAAGCGGACACAAACGAGTACTTTCGCCCACCGCCCCCAGAAAACACACCCACAAACACAAAAGCCTGTTCGCCTCGGTCCTCCACCCTCCACACAGGCGCACAAATTTTCCCGTACGAAAACGGGCGATACAGGGTTGGAAGCGCACTTAGTGCGCGGCGTCGCCGGGGATTGTACGTACAGTAGAACCCCGATTAAGCGGGATGCTCGGGACCGAACAGTCCCGGATAATCACAATCCCTGTTAATCCGAGCGGGACCGCGAAAGCCCCTGGCTAAGTTTTCCATCAATTACCATTGAAAATCCCATTGATTACCATTAACTATTCGTTAAATGTAATTCAATGGGGTTTTGCCAATAGTACACTGAGAGAAAAGGATGGTATTTCGTACTATAGCGAATAGTTCCCAGATGGGACTTCTATATAAATAGTTTGTGATAGTATTCAATTGATTTAACTACACTGAGAAAAAAAATTGGTTGGATTAACCAAAAGTTGCGGTGACATACATTCACTGAAACAAACATTTTTGTTGTACCAACAAAATACACCTTCGAACGTATGTCACCGCGCATTTGCTTAATTCTACCAATTATTTTTCTCAGTGTATAATCATAGTTACAACTATAATTTTTGGTCATTGTCGTAATTGTAAAATATAGACGTCCCCCCTGGGAACTATTTACTATGTAAGCTTTTCCCAGTGTATAATTTCCACTTGTACCGCCGTTTAATGTACCATTCAACATGCCATTTAATATCCCATTCGTTGTATGGTATTTTTATCCGACTGGCATTCCCATTCGCGGAAAAAAGACTATATATAATTATCCACTTTTTTGCACTATTTAAATATTAGATTATACTATTTAAATATTAGATTATGCCATTAGAGATTCTCTGGCTTTTTACCGTTCGATTCAGTTCCCATTTATTCTGAATGGTAAGAAATACCATTGAGTGGAAAAAGTACCACTTGTTACGTTCCATTGACTTGTCAGCGAAGTCTCATTTAGAATTAATGGTAGAAAGTACGGTTTCAATTTTCCCCATGAATTTCTATTACGATTCCATTGATTACCTTTCAATATCATTCATTGCCATTAAACGCTCAATGAAAAACTTTACCGACGGATTATATAAGGTAATAATGGCCAGTGATAAAACTGTATTTTGACCATTTAAATTTGGTACAACTTGCTTAATTCTTAAATAGTGTGAACCAGAATGTAAATCTTTACATATTTTTTTTTTCATTAACAGAACCTAAGCCAGTAAAAAAAAACTTCGGAAGACGCACGGTTCATCCGACCCCGTGCTTAATCGGGGTTCCACTGTACACACACAGGCATTGCCGGGAATATTACACCGGCCCGTGACGTAGTTCCTAGTGTGCGGATAGAAATACCGAGCTCAAAAGCAGGGGATGAAGCGGGAGGGATGCACGACCCGTCGATCGATCCCAGCCCGACATGTCGATATATCCAGATTTGTGGAGATAGAGTCGATGCAGGCGGGGGT
>JAPYZC010005486.1:0-12225 GCA_030522665.1 Ichneumoninae sp. A BG-2022a | reverse complement strand
ATTTTTTCAGATTTTTTTCTCATAGAGAAGTGTTTGTAATCTTTGTCTTTTTTCTCTCGAACTTAGGCGGCGTCAGTCATTGTGCTAGTACTACCTTAAGGACCCACGCGATAATACAAGTCGACTTCCGTTACTGTTAATAAATGCACCACATTTTGGATAAACAATTGTGAAAATGTAGCACTAGTTTGTCTGGTCGTTCGTGCAGTAGATACTTCAACGATGATAAATCCATACATTTTGAAAAAGTGACTTTTTTAAACTACACTTGTCGCGCAAGTGGCCAAAGAACCGAATGACTCAATGTCTGTGATTGACGGAAGTTCGCTGGCACATGTTCGTGTGGGCAATATATTTATCTACTACGTTGCGATAAATGCAAGCGTACTATAGACGCGAGGTCAACGACCAGTAAATCGGACGATAATTTCAGTGAATGAACGAGTCGGAATAATTGTAGTGTACAAAACATCGATCGGATTTACAAAAAGACATGTCCGACGATTCTTGGATTAGTTTACTTCTTGAAGTTTTATCACATTCCGAGAAACAGTGTACGATATCGCCGCTTATCTACGATAGACGATAATGTTTATTGCCTACCGAAAGTGACTCGTGCTATATTTTATATCGCAAGTTCGTAACTAATTCGAATTATAATCTGTATTTTATCATCACAAGTTCCTAACTAATTCGTACCCGAAAATTCCAATTCTATTTTATCAGGAAAGACAATGTGCGCCTTGACAAATATTATCCGCTGGGCCGACAGCCATAATAATAATTATAAGAGTGCTACATCACAAAAGAAGCTTTGTAACGAACTGAGAATATAAACGTTTTTTTCGGATTTCCACGTCAGGCGAGTCTATAAGAGTAAAAATATATATCTATGAGGTATTCCATACGGTTTCGAGCGGTCCAAAACCCGACCCTCTCCAAAAAGTTCTAATTTCACGACAATTCATGATTATTTACAAGGGAGTTTGGTAATTTTTTTTCAGAATTTTTGGATCGTATTTTTTTCAGGTATCGAAAAATTGAACTTTTTTAAAATACCGCTATATCTTAAAAACTATCAACCGTACAAAAAAACGCTTAAGACATAAAAGTTGAACTTTTGAAAACAAAATTTTATTGACTTTTTGAATGCAATAAACGACCATTTCTATGAAAAATAGACTACAATATTTTTTTTTCAGCCAATATGTCATGTTTGATTTTTCTTTAAAAAATGCCAGAATATACTCTCAAGTGTGTAGAGTGATCTAACATTTTTGTTCGGATTTTTTATTTGATCATAACAAATAAACTGTTAAGAGCATGTGAAACGCTATGAAGTGCGAGAGAGATATCATCAGTGACGTTCTCGGCGGAGCGAGACAAACACGCTAAGAACGTGTTTCACATGCTCTTAAGGCCATGTGAAAGATGTACCCCGTGACATATGAGTGCGAGAGAGATAGACACATTTTTGAATCAATGCCATTTAAGGGCATGTGGCACAGACTCAGTCGGTAACAAATCGTCTTCCCTATTTTCTCCAAAACGATTGATCCGACGAGCAAAAGCAAATTAGGTTTTCATACTTATATCTATTGCCTACAAAAACCTAATTTGATTTTCCTCGAAGAATCAATCATCACGGAGAAAATAGGGAAAGCGATTTGTTACCATCGGAGCATTGTTACGTGTGTGTCACATCACCTTAAGGGGCTGCTGGACCTTCCTGTTTTACCGACGAAAATAGGCGTTTTCTTAGTTTAAACTATTCATCGTTAATATGCGACGCGTATGTCTCAAATCTTGCAGGACTTTATTAATAACATAAACGATTCGGCGTGCACTCGAATTTTGCTCGAAATCTTCCGAAAAATAAAGAAAATCGCGGATTATAAACTGTCGTGGAAACCAACATGGCCACTGAAATGTTTACAGCATCCGTTTTGTTGGATATAAAAAATTCTAAATCTTGCATACGTGAAAAGGGCGTGCATGCCGATTCTGTGAAGTTCTCCGAATATTCCAAAACTGTCGGAAAGTTGCTCACTCAAAAGATAATCAGGCATAGTGTAAACTGCGACCATTTAGTCTATCGACTTGTGATGGGTGATCAGAGCCGATGAACACGGCAGAAATTTCGTGTAGGGCACACCTGTACAGACCCACCTGTACGTAAATCGTGACACTACGTTCACGCACTTCCGCAAACTATAATATTCAGTTTTCTTAATTCCTTGTAAGTTTTCAATCAAAACTCGACCGCACACCGAAGCGTTTATGTCAATATCATAATCCTGTACGATTTGACGCATATGTGTAGCATATTAACAATGTTACGTCGGAACTGAAAAATTGTCTAGGTCCGTCGGTAAAACAGGTACAGCAAGTTAAGGAAAGGATAAAAACAGCTCCAGCAGCCCCTTAAAACCGGTTGACGTTTCGAATAAAACTGAAGGATCATCGGACGCGATAGTAAATTGTACATCCACTAATGCTTTGCTTTTTCCCGAATGCGAGAGAGATAGATGCATTATTTTGAGTCAATGACATTTAAAACCGGTTGACGTTTCGTATAAAACTGAAGCATCATCGGACGCGATAGTAAATTGTACATCCACTAATGCTTTGCTTTTTCCCGAAAAGTCTCCGGTCTTTGAATCGCATTCATTACAGTTTTTGGTTACCGACTGAGTTGTTTCACATGTCGTTAAAGCTAGCGCGCGAAAATTCAGCACAAGAATAGAGTCATGCTCATTGCGATATAATTTTTCTTTTTTAATTTGCATTTTTTAGATTAACTTGGCGACAATCTTGAACTTCGGAGAAACAGTGAATGATATTGCCACTGATCTACGATAGACGATAATATTTGCCGACTGGAAGTCACCGGTGCATCGCCCTTATCTATATTTTATATCTTCACTAGTTCGTATCGAATTCGTATCCAAACATTCCAATTCTGTTTATCGCGCACGCGCTGCACAAATGCGCGTCTTGACAAATATTATTCGTTGGGCCGAATAGCATAATAATAATAACAGTGCTATGCCACAAAGGAAGCTTTGTAATTATGTTTTTTTTTAGGATTTCCACGTCAGACGAGTCTATAAGAGTAAAAAATTATTATGTTTGTCAAATATTATGAACGCTTCGGTTTATGTGTCTGATGATTTTTTATTCGGTCATAATTCCGAAACGTTTAAAACGTTTGGCCACTTATCTTGGATAGACGTTAATGTTTATTGCCTACCGTAAGTCACTGGCGCATCGCTCGTTTCTACATTTTTTATCTTCACTAGTTCGTACCTAATTTGTACCCAAAAATTCCAATTCTATTTTATCACGATGCACAATGCGCGTATTGACAAATATTGTCATCCGTTGGACCGGTTATCATAATAAAAATGGTAACAGTGCTACATCACATAAGAAGCTTTGTAATGAACTGATGGTGTAACAATTTTTTGTCGCATTTCCACGTGTACAAAAATTATATTTGGCAAAAAACTATGAAAGCTTCGGTGTATGCGTGATTTTTTCGGTGACTTTAATTCGGTCACAACTCGCAAACGAGCGCGCCAAAATTTAGCCCAAGAGAACACTCCCGCTCATTCATATACAATTTTATTTTTTTAATTACCTTTTCAATTTAACTTGCCGACAACTTTGAATACCAACAGTAAACAAAAGATTTTTATTTTTATTTGTATTTTCAACCAAAAAAATTACTATGGACGACGAACATACACGTTGGAATCCAATTTGAACAGGTATTTTTTAAGAGCTTCGTTATCGGAGTTTTTCAAGTAATCGTAATGAAGAAACGTTCCCATTTCCATTTCATTCGTGCTCTCTACGTCGTCAAAGTGACTGTGAATCGGTCGATAAAACAAGAAACAAAGTATTTCCGATAATAATTTATCGGTCTGTTGACCCATCGCGAGTGACAAGAAAATGTCCTCACGCATGACCACCGGCTTCCCCATAGTAACGCATTATCGTCATTTCGCGCGGTTAGACTCTCATTTAGTTACAATTTACATGCGGTTGTTTGACCGCCGAGGAGTTATCAAACACCGACACGGAAACCCCCTTCGGGACAAAGAACCTTTCCAGCGAGACCCGTTCGGCCAATCGTACGCATTTAAAAACGAAAGTCAATAAAATCAAAGCCACGAATGAAAGGTCGAGCTATTTCCAAGTTATGCTTTCTTTGGGGTAACACGAAACGCTAGGAGCGTGATAAGCTGTGCGTAAACTTTTTGGTTATTAATGAACTTTTTCTGATTTTGAAGACGTTTATTACATGTGATACACCGTGCTTCAAAGAGTTTTAAGTAAACGAAACCCGCTCGGCCAATCGTACGCGTTTTTAAACAAAAGTCACTACAACCAAGTTGTTGATTCTTTAGGGTATACAAAAACCCTACGCGCGCGATAAACTGTGTGCGACCTTTTTGTCCAAGCATGAAGTTTCAAATACATCGGATGGTTATTAATGCATTTTTTCTGATTTTAAAGAGGTTTATCACATGTTATACACCGTCCTTCAAAGGGTTTTAAGTAAGCGAAACCCGTTTGATCATTCATATGCGTTTTTAAACAAAAGTTATTAAAACCAAAGCCACGAGTGAGTCATCTAGCTATCTCCGAGTTACGCTTTCTTTGGGGAAATACAAAAACCCTAGGGGCGCGATAAACTGTGCGTGACCGAGAGAAAAGAAAAATGGACCTGACCTTCCCCGTTCCTAAGTTTCGAATTAACCCCAAAAGCCAGTTGAAACTTCGCACAACCCGCGTCTCACGACTCTCCCAAAGAAACAATAAACTCTCCCACGCGTGTGCGATATCGATTTTTTTTATTGTTTCCCCCCCCGGTCGTCGCTTTATCGCAGCTTTTACGACATCCCGTTGTTGTCATCAGCGGGTTAAAACAAAACCCATACTCGCTGCGACTTAGCAACAAGCCGAAGACGGCAAATGAGAATGGCAACAAAGCGTGTATAATCGATATCCGTAAAGACGATGTCTCGAACAACGCGGACCAATGGGAAACCGCCGTTCTCGGCAACGGCGATACAATAATTTTGTCCCAAATAAAGAAGAAAAAAAATACGTCATCAATCGACTCGCCTGTTTACCAACAGAACGACAACGCTATTCTTCGTCCGCCACGCAGAGTTCCACTTTGCAGTAGCTTCAACGCAGGGCGTTTCCTTCGCGACAGAGAAGAACTGCATATCCGTTAGCGTCGTCTGGCTGTTGATGTTATGGCGATCGACGAGATACATCGAAGCGCCCTCGTATTTGCGCGACATTTTTTTTTAACACTTCAAAAAAAAAACGGCCTTACCTTCCGGAAATGCTTGTTTAGACTGCACGAGATCGATGAATTTGTTCGTAACGTTGTAAAGTTGTCCCATTCCCTTGGCGTTGAACTTGGTCGACGCATTGTAAGGCAATCCCGTTGTATTTACCGTGGTAAAATTAACGGCCTGCGAGGCCATCACATCCTGCAGCTGCCGGTCCAAATCTTCACTTATTGCCCGCATCCGCGTGGCAAGATTACCACCACCGACACCAGTCTGCTCCTCCGACGATACCAAACTATTTATCTGAACGTAACACAGCACCAGACAAAACGTGACGCATCGAAACGCGTCGTTCGTCCATCGCGAAACCATCTTTATTTCCTTCTTTTTCTTTTTTTTTGTATCACTACCTCAACCGGACGCAAAGACCCGTCGTCCGGGGATCGCTCCGCGGTAAACGACCGTAGACTACCGACTGCTGGATAGCCTTCGCTGCGACTGGTCGTGTGACTAACCAGTGAACCCGCGCGGCCCTTCTCCTAAGCGCACCCCACTACTCTTTCGGATGTAGTCTGGCGCTCTATCCCCACCATCGTTTGCTACGTGACAATTGCCTTTGGTTCTCGGTATTTTTATTTTTTATTGCACAGCTTAATCGTACGAGATTTAAAAAAAAAGAATCGATATCAGATAATTGGCTCTAACGGCTCAACGATTAGATCTTGCAAGATATCTTAGCGGGATGCGTTGCAATTTTTTTAAATTTACTTTCACTCTATATTAATGATAACTGAGGCAGATAGATTGTTGATAAATACATACTGTGACAAAGTACCAGAATTATGCATTTGATAGCCTCGCACGTGCGTTAAGTCGAGACAATTTTTTTCTGGCCACTCCAAAATTCATATTTTGGGTGACACTGCAATGTAGGCAAAACTTTGGCTCGCGTTTATTTTAGATTATGATCTTTGAGAACAACACAATTATAGATCCCGCGATTGCGCATGCGCGGACTTGCTGTATGGGTTGTAAGGTTTCAAGTGGCAAATGTGGTTCAATGTTTTTATTATTGAAATGCTAGTTAAACCTACAATTGATTATAAAACTGACACGAATGCATTCTTTTAGTTGATTTTCTTATAATGCAGGACAATGTGGCTTGATTTTTATCTACGAGTATAATGACGATAAATACGATAATTGATAAATGATACGTTAATGAATCATTTGTGGTTTTTTTCTTCTCTTTTTTTTTATCTCGTGTTATCACGCGACCGCTGGTCAGTGGTAATGTGTTAATCCATATCAGTCTGTTAGAGCCATGAGGGTGAATAAGCTATGTTCATACAAAACCCATATGTCCTGACGCCTTTCAGTCGTCGACGCGCACTTTACCAATCGCACAAATACAGTCCCGCCGGACTCCGTTATCTTCGATAAACTATCGATCCACGAAACATTCGATTGTGAGGAAATGCAATCGACAACTACGTCTTTAGCCGAGGTCATTGTTTCGAATCCAGAGCTGAACAAATTATACACTATGAGACAGATGCGCAGCGAAATATTGAAAACGAAAATATTGAATACGATGTAATTGGCTCAACAGGAAAATCTGCTGGGGCCCGTTAAGAAACTTACTTTTGATAACGTCCCAGGTAGCAAAAAGACATCTGGTATGATGAAGTAATCTAAATATAATTTTTTACAGTTCCACACTGCAGAAAAAATTAATATATAAATTTAATATACCAGACTGGAAGTTTTTATGCAAAAACTGGTACATTAAATTTGATTTACAATTGTGATGAAAAATGAATATACATAGAAATATGTATTTCTACGTATATTGAATGAATTATATAGAAATTAAAGTACTTTTATAGTAAAATTAATGTAAATGATTAGAAATAACATATTTTGGATGTTTTTAATACACCGAACATTAATTTCTCATCACAATTGATCATGAAATGTAATGTACTAGTTTTTGCACAAAAATGTTCAGTCCGGTACATTAAATTTCATACGAACTTTTTTTTACCGTGCATATTTTCGTCCGTATCATAAGCTATAATCTATCCTACGTCCAAAAGATAACTTTTTAGATCACTCTGAAGATGTCTGCATGGGACTAAATTTCATTCATGTACAAAGGCTGTGTTTTGCATCGGACAAACTGGGAGCGGAGAAATTCACTTGGAGAATAAAATTCTACAAGTGAATAATTTTGTTTACTTCCCAAAGGTGAAAGATGAAATTTGATGTCATGCAGATATCTTCACGGTTATTTCTTTAAATGGGTGGTAACTTTCAGATACCGTTCACACGGACATATGAAACCCATTGAGATAATTTTTTGGTGAGTAATTTTTCTTGTGCTACCTGTGATCGAACGAGAGAGAGAGCGTTACGCTGATGCGAATTTCATAGAGAGAAGTTAGTTATTGGCAAATATGAGAATTGTCGACGGTAAAAAAAAACCATCGGATGCGAAGATGACTTGTTAATTCTGTCCTCGTACTCCGACGTTGCAATCGCAATTAATCTTCGAATTAATGAATCAATCTCAGTCGTGCCGGACTCTGTTATCTTCGGTAAACTATCGATCGACGAGATATCCGGTCGTGAGGAAATGCAATCGACAACTTCGTCTTTATGCCCGGTCATCGACTCGAATCCAGAGCCGAACAAATTATACATAAGTGCAGTGCAATTGCAAGCTAAACATTGAAAACGGCAATATGTAATAAACGAGATACGACGTAATTAGCTCAACAGGAAAAGCCGTCGAGTTGTAGTGGATATTGACAGAGATGAGAATCGTCGACAGTAATATCAGACGGTATTTAAGATCGATACAATCGAGACGCAAATAAAAACCATTGGATTCGAAGTTAACTTGCCGAATTCATTTTGTCCTCATACGACGACGTTGCTCTTACAATTAATCTTAGAATTAATGAATTAATCTCAGTCGTAGGAACTCAGAGTAAATTCGGTGGATAGTCTCAGAGTGTCCAGTAACTTCTTTCTACGCGGGCCATATACATTTTCCATCCGTATGTCCCGAGAATCACCAGGCTGATCGTGATTAAAGCACCGCCTTGAAACAGAAACAAAAACATTATACAAAATATCTGTGAAAAAATAATGTGACCGACAAAAAAATATTGCTCGGTCATTCAAGCGGTATCTCAGTTCACGGTCGAACGCTCATCCGGCACAGTCGGAGTGGTACGAAATCGTTTTTAACGAGATTCTTCGATCGTGTCTCATCCCGATATTACGTTAGCTTACGTTCAGGTTGAGTCGTCCGTTAAGTAAACTATTACGTTTTTTTTTATGCACGTCTTTGCGGTATTTTTTTGTAAGAGGATTCGATAACCACTTCATATTGCTTCTTTCCCAATTACTTAGATCATTCACCTCCATAGCAATCCATTAACTAGATCGATGGCTTGTATTTATAATGCAATTCTTTTTTAAACGGTAGATCCTATTCGCCGACAACAGTATCGAGTGATATCGTTAAAGCAGTACCGTTAAAAAATTGTATCATTGACAATTGTATGGTTGAAACAATTGTATGGTTGAAACAATTGTATGGTTGAAACAATTGTATGGTTGAAACAATTGTATGGTTGAAACAATTGTATGGTTAAAACAATTGTATGGTTAAAACAATTGTATGGTTAAAACAATTGTACGGTTAAAACAATTGTATCGTCAAACAATTGTACGGTTAAAACAATTGTATCGTCAAACAGTTGTATCCTTGAAACAATTGTATCGTTGAAACAATTGAATCGCTGAAACAATTGTATCGTTGAAACAATTGTATCGTTGAAACAATTGTACCGTTGAAACAATTGTATCGTTGAAACAATTGTATTGTTGACACAATTGCATCGCTGAAACAATTGTATCATTGACACAATTGTATTGTTGACACAATGGTATCGCTGAAACAATCGTATCGTTGACACAATTGTATCGCTGAAACAATCGTATCGGTGACACAATTGTATCGTTGACACAATTGTATCGCTGAAACAATTGTATCGCTGAAACGAGTTTGCATAAGCGAGTTACAACAGCGAATCTGCTCAAGTTCATTTTCATGTAAACTGAAAGAATGCTTCGAGGCAGAGAAGCAATTATATTCACGGACGATGGAGCATCTTCTCACGAGCGCAACGGAGGCCGCCGGGATTCAGATTGCATAACTTTCACTCCGTGAAAATTGTAAAAAAAAAAGAATTCGGAGTTTTATCTACGTATCTCTCTAATTACGCGAGTTAACTATTATACAGAGCTATACGGTTCTAAAGTATTTCGTCAAGTTACCCGCAAAGCTTAATGCGTCGAATTGACGGTAAGAAGGCTTCGGGCCTACGAACGGAGGTGTAGCGGTTGTCGTGGGAAAATCGCGTTGGACTGTCGCACGATGATTGCTGGTCGAAATCGGGACTGTTGGCGATGCAGCGATCGATGTCAGCCTCGATAAAATACTCGATTCTGATTCATAGGTCGTTTTTGTCGTACGCTGCCCGTTTGTGAGCGACGTCATCGGCGGCAATGTCGTAACGGGCCGAGTATGCCCATTACTAAACGTCGTCGATACATTGTACAAGGGTACAGCAGTGGTGGTTTCGTTGACCACGGAAAATGGGACAGCAGCACTCGGAGAAGCTGGAACAAAATAAACGTAAATATCAATCGGATAAATTTTAAGAATTCATTAAATAAATTAACAAAAAACGCATAGAACTTGAGTACAGAAATTTAGGTAAATGGTTTATAAATTATATTTAAAGAATGGAAAAACCCGAACTCAAATATAACTCGGAAAAGCTGAAAAAAAAACGCAAATATCAATTGGATAAATAGTAAGAATTCATTAAGTAAATAAACAAAATAAATCATAGAACTTGTGTACAGAAATTCAGTTAAGTGCTTTATAAATGTTATTTAAAGAATTGAAAAACCCTAAACTCTATACCTCGGAGAATCTAAAAAGACAACGCCAATATCAATTGGATAAACAGTAAGATTTCATTAAGTAAATAAACAAAATAAATTATCAAATTTGTGTACAGAAATTCAGTTAAATGAAAAACCCTGAATTCCATAACTCACAGAAGCTGGAAAAAAAAAACTCAAATATCAGTTGGATAAAAAGTCAGAATTAATTAAGAAATAAGCAACAAAAAAATGGAATTTTTTGTTTAAAAAAATGTGTCAATCAAATGCGTCATAAATGCCACTTAAACCATTCAAAAAACTCTAAACTCGATAATCAACCATACAATGATTTCGAATTTTGAAAAATAAGATATTCCCAAAAAGACTGCTTCTGGAGTATTTTTTATCAACACTGATAAGAGCCAGAGAATTTCTTACTCCGTTGAAGTGTCTTAAAATATAAATCCATTTTTTTTTGCAATATATATGTGCAGCATTTCCTTTTGTTGCCAAGTTGCACCTGGAAGCTCCATCCGCAGCACTTGAGATTATCAAAATTAAGGAAACATTTGTTTTCGCGAATGACGATACTTGCAGTCTTACGCATCGCATTGTAAATATTCTTATCTTCATATCTTTATGAATACCACGGCGCCTTTAATATAATCTGGCTGTAGCTTCTTGGAATGTTGCAATAATCATTCGGCGGTTATTCAAGAACCTTGCAGAATTATTGCATCCAAGCATTTTTTTTGTACTCTCTCATGAATTTTGTGGTGCATCGGCCAGCAGTACAATTTAATACAATTTAGGAGTTTCAAAGCCTTACGGACGAATTGTTTTCAGACATATCGAATTAACAGAATGTTTGTATTAAATCGCGGGTGTAAAAAAATTTCTTGTCATTGTCGATTGCTTTGATATTCTTTTCGACGAATAGAATTTTTTATTTTTTTTGCACGGTCAAGATTCAAATGAGCATTTTTTTTTTTTAACGCAGACTATTTACAAATACTTCCGAGCGCAAAGTGAAGTGCTCGAAACTCCGTCAACACTCAATACGTAATTTTCGTTGATGAGGCAACGGAGTGTCAACAATTGCAATTCTCAGAGGAAAAACGTTAATCAACTCACTGTGCGATTGTCCCTTTACTTCCGACCAAGTTGCCACCAACAAATAACCGATTAAAAACATCATTTTTATACGGTAATTCCTTTTGTTTATTCCTTTTTACAACATTCGACGACAGTTTTTTGTACAGTAAACAATAATAAGACGCGCGAACGGCGGGAAGGTCCCGTCACAACCTCATGGTGGCAACTTCTGTAAGCATATAATGATATGCTCGGCCGGTAAGTACGATCTCTGTCGGTAATAATCGGTGAAGATAGTTCTCACCAAGCGAGCTGAAAAATATATATATAAATCACATCAATTTACTGTACCGTCTATTAGCGTGTTGTTTTTTAAGTAATTTAAGAAAATTACATTACTACTGATGTCGCTAAAATAAAATACGATAAGTAACATTCAGTTGTAATTGTTTTATAAACTTTGCATGGAAAACCGTAATTCGTGCCTTCGTCGCATATTCGCAGCACTCGAGAGCTCCGAGTTATCGGAAATTCCATAGGAGGCCGAGCGCTTATGCAGAAAGTACCAGAAACGTGGTCGATGAAACTGTAGCCAGAAAGGATTCAAAATTTTACCATAAACGTCGCTGCGAACTCTTTCGACGGGTTTGAAGTACCTTATAGGCGATAGCATGAAGTATGGGGTGACAGACAGTTGACCGAATGTGAACTGTGATTTAGGGCCAACCTCATCATATCGAAAGTCTCTAGCGTAGTTTATGTCCGAAGTCTTTATAACTAAATATTATAGGTATCCACGGTCGAATGAAATTTCCGTATAGAATGCCTGGATAGGTTTGCATAT
>JAPYZC010005485.1:0-14070 GCA_030522665.1 Ichneumoninae sp. A BG-2022a | reverse complement strand
CCGTATGCGGTCTTCCTCGAAGCCGCCGAGATTTTGGGGAAATTTAGTCGAGTAAACGCGTTTATTAAATTCTTTATAGTATCGGGAGGGATTTTGTGTTGCCTTGGAAACTTTCACGGGAAGTCGCCTTATCGTCGTGTCGTCGCCTGCGGACGTCTCTAGCGCGTGATTTCGTGTGTGTATTTTTTACTATTGCCACATCGATTGGGCCGGGTGAATGTAATTATTGTCGCGTTAATTCGGACAGGGTAAATGGGAATGCGTTGTGCTGTGTCAGCCACGCCGTGTGTTTGTGTGTGAGATTGCCTTCATATCACGCGTGAGAAAATATGAGAGTCCGGGAGACGCGACCGTCGGTATGTGTATGAATGCGTGAGCGTCGAAGTGTGCGAATCGTGTACCGGGCAAAGATCTTCATTGTACTAAATTGTTATTCGGTTAATTACGGGACGAGGGTTTTACTCCGAGTCCTTCGGTTTTTGCCCTCATTAGTTTGTTTCTTTTAATTAAATAAATATTCGAGTCTTTGGTTCCCGTATTTTCTGTTCTTGCGTTTAATTTATTTATTTGTGTGTTTTGTGAATCCGCCCGAACCACTAATCGCTTATCCAGCCACTCTACCCTTGAGATGACAGCAGTTTAGCCGGGACTATTAGGTTTCTCTTTTGGTGCATTTCGGTGCACCTGGCGCCCATCCCGTACGGGAAAATGAAAAGGGAGAGAAACTCAGGTTCGTGGAAGGCGTTTCCCGGTTTGTAGGAAAGCGCGCTACAATATATATACTAGCGGGTTATTGTGGCTCGCGCACTCGCACCCATTTCTGAAAGTAAACCCTTATTATTCTAAATACTTCAAAAGACGGAGGGAGGGTCCCCCCCCCCCTCCTCCCGTCGATTCTTGACATATGAAAAAATACATAAGCCCTTATTATTCTAAGTCTTTTACCCGACGCCCTTATTGTTCCAAGTCCCTTATGCTAAATGGACATAAGCCCTTATTATTCAAAGACCCTTTAAGGTAAATGGACTTAAGCCCTTATTATCCTAAGTCCCTTTAAGCTAAATGGACTTAAGCCCTTATTATCCTAAGTCCCTTTAAGCTAAATGGACTTAAGCCCTTAATATTCGAAGGCCCTTTAAGAATGGACTTAAGCCCTTATTATTCCAAGGCCCTTTAAGGATGGACTTAAGCCCTTATTATTCCCCCCCCTCGATTCTTGACACGGCGGCGAGATCTTTTTATATTATAGAGAGAGATATATATATATATATATATGTATGTAAATATAACTAAATATTAATCTCTAATGACACTAAAATTGGAAATGAAAGAGATCATGAAAACTTCAGGTGACCGCTTCAGTTTAGTTTTATTTCGATTAGAAGAAAATGATAAAATCAGACATAAATAATAGACGAAAAAATGAGAACGTATATAGATGTATAGAGAGAAATATCACAAGCGGTGTATCTGGCCACTATTAATCACAGTTTTATAAACTTAACATTAATATTCACACACTCGATCATCCATCCATAAATATCAATACAATAATTGTAGTGTAATGACAAAATGCGTAGTAAAACCGTTCCCGCCGACTCGATTACATGGCACGCCAATTAAAGTAGGCTCGTAGCCTGATATCCCGTTACGTCACGTTATATATATCTATCTATGTTATTACAACGAATAATCGCATAGTCAGTACGCATGTCCGAGTAATGTGAAAGTTATCCTCCAGTTTGTCTGCCTCGTCAGGCACCAGGATGACTCCAGATGAGAGGAAATTCGACAGGATATCGTTATCAATGACAAAAATTTTATATTAGTCAAATCGTACATCGATCTTCGTCGGCGGCTCGACGAGAAGTATTCCAGCACTCATTACTTGGAAGGTGGGAGTGTACGTAAGCCTCCCACCTCATGATTAGAATTAACGCAAATTCATCAATTTCTGCGTTTCTACGTATCTCTGACGTGGGAGCGCGCGGAACCTTTAAAATTCTATCACAATTTGTAACATTATAAACATTGCATTTTTTTTAGAATATTCCTCAATCTGTCACTCAATTGTATTCTTAATGTGTAAGAGTGCATTCCGTCAAATAATAAACATCGCCGATAAATGGACACGGGGGCAAAACGGGTCCCTAAAAGAAAATTGCCTGAAGAAACTGAAAATACAAACTTTGTAATAAAAAATCTTATTTTATTTATTATTTATTATGACTTTTGTTTAAGGAATTTTTTCCATAAAGAAAGAAATGTCTTATTTTTCTATTTTTTAAATCTTGGAAACTGAATTATAACATTTTCAATATATTTTTTAATCGAAATTTTCTGAATCTTTTTTCGGATTTGGTCGGTCATATTGAATTTGACATTTTTTATTTCGTAATATGGGTCGATTCAATATTATCACTCAGGCTTTCGAGGTACAATTTCCGAGAACGAGACACGAACTAAAGGTTATAGAGTAACAACATTCTACCTGAATCGCCCTAGTTGTCTGGCCTTCAAGGGACTAGCCTCGACTCTGTTAAAAGTGACGGGTATCTTCGCCGGATGGGGCGTCAGCACCCACTTCGAACGGCGCGGTTAAATTCAAAACCAAAGTGGTGATAGCATCCACGTTGGAGCATCGAAACACGTATATATTGTTGAATTCTTAATCGAAGAGAAATATGACAAATAAGTTAGAAGATTCTGTTATAATTATTGCTTCAAGTAGTTTGAGATTATGACTAATGACTCATTGATATTGAATTACTGATTGTGTTTAGTTGGAAATGGAAGTGTACTGAGAAAATATATCAATTACTCAAGTAAAATTCATTTGCGGGCTGCCCAATGTAAACAATTATTATTTCCATTCTTCCAATTCTATACGGGGTTGAAACTATAACGTGTCGCCTTGTTAGTCGTTTCAATGTCGCCGTGGCGTCGTTTCAATATCATATGAAATTGTAAGAATTGAAAGTACAATTAAAATAATTTTATTTTCTTTGGCAGCCCGCAAGCGGCTTTATTTAATGCGTACTCATGTCTGTCTCTTAATATACATCGTACATACAAATCTTCGTTGTTATAGATCGAAAATCGTATGAAGATAACAGAACAAGTCGGATCGTTGTTCTTGGAATAAAACAACGAAGTTTGACTTCTCACGAACAACACTGGAGAATTGAGATGAGGAATTTCGGGATAGTGGCGATTTAATGTTATCTGTCGAAAAGAGTAAGTGGTAGAGTCACACGTAATCTAGTTCGTCTCAATACGAAATTTTTGTTATCTATGTTAGGGTCGAATTTTAAGACATTAGTTTGAACTTAAGATCGCTCTTGATATCGAACTTAAGATCGAAGTTTGGACCGAATTTTATTGTGTGCTTAAGTTTGATCTTAATTTCGGACCTTAAGTGTGATCTTCAGATCGGACTTAAGGTTGATTTCCAGTTCGGACTTAAAGTTGATCTTAACTTCCGGACTTGACTTTGATCTTAAGTTCGATCTCAAGTTCAAACTGATGTATTAAAATTCGACCCTTAGAATGAAATATTCTCGTTTACAGATGTCGGAAAACATGTCGCAGTATTTAACAGCACACAAGAGAAAGAACTCGTATAATAAATTATGTTCATGGAATGTCGACTTCCCGGGTTAACGATGAAGGAGTTACCTGGCCGACCAGCTCGAGGAAAAAATTAATACCGCCCATACCTTCGTAAGAGGAATTGTAGGCGTGGACTGGTGTTAAGGATTTATGTGGAGATATCTGAAGTTGTCCTTAGGGAAACCTCAAGTTTCCATCACACAAGCTACAGGGATCAGGTGGCGGTTGGCAAATTTTTCAATTTGCTAAGTCACGTCATTATTGAGTATGAGATACCATAGCCGAACTTATTTCTATATAAAACCTTGACGAAACTGGCTGTATAACTGTACCGAAGTATCTGTCAAAGATCATTACTTCTAAGGGAAGAAAGCAAGTCGGCGTTGTAACATCAGCTGAAAGAGGTCAGACAGTGACAGTGGAACTGTGCTCCGCAACCGGCTCATACATGCCACCGATGTTTATCTTCCTGAGGCAAGAGATGTCAGTGCGTGGTTGAACGGTGCTCCTCCGAACATTTGGGCGAAATGCCATCCATTTGAATGGATGCAGGCCGATCTTTTTTCAAACGGGTACAGCGATTCGTGAATTTTTCGCAGGCAAAAAGAATAACCGGTATTGCTGCTTTTAACGGTCACACAACACACAGGAAAAACATGGATGTAATAATGGACTACGCACGCAATAACGGAGTGATCCTTCTTTGTTTTCCGCTCCATTGTACTCATCAGCTGCAACCTCTTGATGTTAGTCTGATGCGGCCGATCTCATTAAATTACACCGATGAAGTTAGAAGATGAATGTGGCAAAATTCAGGCCGATGTGTTACTCATGCCCAAGTTTCTGAGTTGTTCGGAAATGCTTTTACGAAGACAGAAACTACTTCAATGATATTGAACGGATTTAGCAAAACCAGAATGTCAACCTTTAATCCTTATGTTTTCTCAGATAAAGATTTCGCTCCAGCCGAAGGCACAGACATCCAAAATTACAAATCGTCAATCAAGAACATCAACAAGATTACCAAATTGTTGTTCGATGTCAAACTTTTCACGAACCTGAATCGTGAGTCTTAATGCAGCTGGGATGCTCGATGCACTCAGAGAACAAACAGCGAAGACTCTCGCCACAACCTCGAACTATGGGCAGTGAGACTGATGATCCTAACTATGTTTTAAGCCAAAGTCTGAATCTGAGCCGGGCGAAGCAGGGACGAACGAGAGGAGAAAAGAAAAGTCAGAAGAATCTCTATTAGACGAAAGTTCTAATCTAGTGGTGTCTGAAGATGTCGACCGCTGGAGATAAATCGATGCAAATAACGCATTTGCTCTCGAAGATGTAGCTGACCATTCCTTAACTGTCGGATCATCGTGGATTTTGGACATCCCCCGAAAGTCGAAAATACAGACACGCAAAAATAATAAATAAAATAATAGTACATTTCGATACGAGTGCGAAAAAACTTTTTCTGACGAGTGTTATCGAACAAAATTTTATTTCACAAGGTGTGAAAATGGGGGTTTTTGCACGCGAAGCGTGCGAAAAACCGCCATTTTCCCACCGAGTGAAATAAAATATAATTTAAAAAAAATAAAATAAAAAAATTATAAAAAATAAGAACAGAGGAAAAACAGCAGTGCTCACAGAATCGCTACATCAGCGAAAGTTAATGCTGAAATATGATTCGCGTAGAAAGCACGAGACCGGTGTGGAGAGCGGAAAAGACAAAGGTCGAGGGAAAGGTAAAGGCCAAAAAACATGGATATCGAGAAAGAGGAAAGTTTTCGGCAGGAAGAGGTAATTACCGAGGATACTCCATTTATTTTTTATTCCGAATTATATTCACAATCCACAGAAGAGTGGATTCAATGCGGCTCGTATGAACTGGGCACATTTTTCGTGCGCTGGGATCGACATAAACCTTCATTTTATTTTATACGCGTCCGGTTCCGAAGGCAACTAGTTTCAGAACGAAGCTCAATTTAGCGATTACGATTCTAATAAAATAATTAAATGTTTATGGTATTGTTACCGTGATTGCTTATAAGGCGTATTTTATAATATCGAGTGAACCAAACTATTATTTAGCATAAATACACATTGACATGATATCATATTGTTACATAAACTGCTATTTATACATTTTTTAATGGGCCGTTTTTTCGGCACAGTCCCCCTTTTCCGTTTTCCTTTGAATTAGTCTTTTTTTAAACGGTGGCCCGTTTAGCTCCAGTGCCCATATTGTCGAATACTCAGGATGACAATAATATTAAGAAAATGCTCACGATCAACGAATTTCTAATCGAAGATCTTAGCGGGTATTTTGTGAAGCCACAGATACGATGACTTGTGACGAATTTTGCATGCTTTGAACCTCAAAAAAGCCCGAAACATTTTTTCCAGGTGCCTCATCAATTCTGTCATCATTTTACGACTCCAATTCGAGCTTGCAGCTTCCTAAACATTGTACTAACAACATCATACTTTTTCCAGCCAAACATTGCGGACAGGTGCGCCAGGGTAATCGACCGAATGGATATCTATCGTGGCACCTTGTTTCAAAATGTGCGTCCGCACTCAAGGTTCTTTTTTCTTTTTCAAGAAAGGAAAGTAATGAGAGTTGGTTTTTTTCTAGACAGTAGGTGTTTTTATTTTTTATTATATTTTTTTATTCAACCTTCACCAACGCAGAATATGTTCCCGACACGAGAACGATGGAAGGTGGGTAGAATTTTATCGTAAAAGTTTTCCGGGTGGTGTTATTAGCGTGTGGAGGAAGGAACCCTCCCCTCTCTTCAGCCGGGTGTGGTTTCACGGCAACGTCATTGCGAAAACTCGCTTTCTTCTCGCGAACTCGTGATAGCGTGCGACCCCCGTTATACGAGAAGTTTTCGACAGGGTTGAACGCTACTCGACGAAGCGAGAGGGGAACATGTTCTCCGCGTCGCGGATGTTCCGCGTACTGCGGCGGTTCCTGGATGAAGAAGAAGTCGCGCGCGAGATACCGTGTCCGGAAATGTCGCGGTCGAAGCCGCCAACAATGCTCTCTCTTCCGGGGCTTTGCGAGAGAAAGAGAACCTTTTGAAAAGGGGTCGCTCCGACGGAAATCCCATTAACCTCATAAGCAGCATAGGAAACGAGTGAGCAAGACCGAGGGAATGAAAATGCGGCAGGACGACGAGAGCTCGAGCACAAACGAGAGCGTGGGTAAGAGGAGCCTTGGGTAGTTACATAAAGAGTGAAATAGCGTTATACTGGTAGACGTAAATACGAGAGATGAAAGAAAAAAACAATACAGAAGAAGCAGACGAAACAGGCGAAAGACGCGATAGGGAGAAGATAGGAAGGAGAGGCAAGAATGTACTGAGGCAAATAGCCCTGCAGGAAAAAAATGTAAACTTGTCAAGTTAAATGTTTCACTAACGAAGCTAAACATTTTTGAACGACAACAAACTATCGTTTGTGAAGCTAATATGGCAATAAATCTTCATCTGAACTCTCCTCGATCAATTTGTCTCTCATAGCAGAGAGCTTGGAAGACGGAGTTCGCGGGATTCCTTGGAATTTTCATCGACAATAAAAATTCTGTTTCATCGACGGCGAGGTAAGTCGACAGATCACTTTTTGATGAACTTTGTGAAACGCTGCGTTCCATCGTGGTGCTTTATCGGCAAGAGGCGTTGTAGCCATTCTCATCGAGAATAGTTGTGAGAGCGAGGTGTCGTCGTCCGCGAGGATAGGCGATATATAAGAAAACCCCGTACTTGGTGACTTTCATACCTCCGCCGTTGCGCGTTCTCGGAGCGTTCTCGTATCCGGCCTTCCCTTCTCTTCCCTTCGGATAAAGTTGTCTCCAGCATCACGACGCCACTGGATTATACGCAAGTTCGCGAAGCAAGCTAGAGCAGGCCCGCACGCTGTTGCTGGAAACTGGGTGTCGGATGGAATATGAATAAGGGGGGTACTGGGGTGGAAGAGTCGAAAGTTCGCAGCACCCCAAGCGCGAGAGGCAACCCAGCAGGGACAGCGTTGAAGCCGAAAGGAAAAGAGAGAAGGAGGGATGGCAATTTGCCCTTGATTTATTTAGAAACTTTAGTGTAATACTTCGCGCTGGTGTGAGCCCGGAGACGAAATGCAGATATTACTGGAACGGTGGGAAAGCGTTAAATTGCTCTCGATTCGGCTTTCCTGCCTTTCCCAACCCCATAGCCTTCCCTCTTTCCGGCCTTTTCTCATCCTGGTTTCGAAACTTTTGTCCCAAAGGGACACCACGCGCGGATTTCGAGGAAAAGCTTTTCGTGATTCGGCAAGAGGGACAGGTATCTCTGATACGAGAAATTCACAATTTCAAGGATTATCCTCCTCCCGTTTTTCATTACAAAGGAGAGGCTTGCATATGTAATATTCGGGTTTTTTTTCGATCTCCGGGATCTTCAGGGATCATCCGGTGACCGATAGATTGAACGATTTGCATCGGTAGATGGGGAAGAAAAATAGTTTCGAAAATCTTATTTACCGAACGTCTTTTTCTGAAATGTTTCAACCATCCGGTGCTTTTTTTAGCTTACGGTGTCGCACACAAGCAGTAGTAATTAATACTGTTGGGTAAAATCGCGTCGTGTATCAATCAAGAAAGATCTGAGATTATTGTAACGATCTGATTCGTTACAATAACGACCGAGAATTAGTTGAATCTACCACTAACAGTTAGTTGATGCGAATAGTGAACACAACTAACTCGATTAGTTAGTCTAACTACTAAAATGGTATTCAGGATGGACAACGAATTTTACAGGCTCCCTAACCAACTATAGTTGTTAGTGCGACGACGCTCGGCGCGCGTGTCAGACAACCAACTGAAATTGTTGCCGCAACAAACTGTAGTTGCTGAGAACCCAAGTATCACACCCTTATATTTGCAAGTCAGTTGATATTTTATTAGTATCGGGAATTGTGAAGTCGTACGAGAGACGAACGGGCTCAATTACTTACTTAATTAATGAACGTATATTCGCTTGTTGACATGAAGAGATGGAGCAGATTCGAAAAATAGCAGATTTTAGTTCAAGCTTAAAACAATAAAAATAAACATGTTCTTATGAACATAACCTACCAATTCCCTTACAAAATCATCCATATAACTAGTTAGTACGATAATGTTCAAGCAGCCGTGAATCTCATGTACAAGGTAAAAAAAAATATTTTTCAAAATAAGTGTAGCAGAGTGAATAAGACCGTGGATTACAAATCGAAAGGTCGCAGGTTCGAATCCTCATTACCGACCGAATGATTTATTCTGAGGTTTCCATGGTACGAAGGTTCAAAAAACGACAATTAAGCAATTTCGCGTGATAAAATAGTACATTTCTATACGAGTGCGAAAAACCTTTTTCTGACGAGTGTGAGCTCGAGCTGAAGGCGAGTGTTGCAATCACACGAATTCAGAAAACGTTTTTCGTATGACTATCGAACAAAATTTTATTTCACAAGGTGTGAAAATGGGGGTTTTTGCGTACCACCATTTTCCCACCGAGTGACATAAAATCATTTATGCGATCGTGCAGATCTATATTTTGTATTAATTGTTTATTAATATTTTTAGTGACCTGTGCTGTGGGTCCAACCAAGTCGCTTGGTTGTAAAAGGCGAGTAAATTATTGAAGTAAGCAAGTAAAGGGCTAATCCAACAATTTCCTTAGCAGTTTGCCCAGGTAACAAATTACTTGGTCTTGCGAATAGCATATCAACTAACTTTAAAGAGTTAACTCAACCAATTTATCGTCTGGCGCTCAGAGGACTAAGACAATTGGTTGAGCCAGCTATATTGTTTGTTAGTCCAACTAATCCGTTTTTTCCATGCGGTTTATTCTTGGAAGGATTTTATCTTCATCTGTTGCAATATCGTATGTTTAAAACATTGAATAAGAACGTTCGAAGTAGCGTTACTGATGATTTGCTCCCGTCAGAGTACGCAAATAATGATTCCACCTCGTTTTAATACCTTCCTGTTCTATGAACAAGCTTTTTACCTGTATTTAAACTATCTTGCACGATATAAATTCGTATAAATAATTGACGACTCGAATTTCCTTAATTCAGAGTACACTGATAAAAAAATACGGTTGAATCAACTAAGATTCGGGCAGGGACGTTCAACTAAATATTTTGTTGGTACACCTAAAAAATTGGTGAGTTCAACAATTTTTTGGTTGATAACACAAAAATATTTTTGTGTCATTCAAATTTTTTGCTCGACCAACTAAATATTTATTTGAATGTCCGTGCCCGAATCTTAGTTGATGCAACTGTACCTCTTTATCAGTGTAATTAAGCACATGTCACGAGGTTTCCAGATACCCAGGCAACAACAGTAACGTCAGTGCTTCCGCGTAATATACGACGAAGGTACTGAATTCTTTATAGGATGTCGTTAGTCGAATCGAAATCCCCTTCACGGTCGTTCCTCTGCTACTACATCCTCCACGACCCAGTTTCCCTTATCCCGTTGTGCGGAGAGTTTCGTTCTGCGAGGTAACGAGTTTGCTCCCTCCCCAGCCCTTCTCGCCCCATATTCACGTTTCAAATGCCTATGAACGTGAAACGTAAGACTTGCACGCTTCCCGAACAGAATTAATCCCCTAGCGAAGCCTCTCTTTGTGCTTCAAATGTCAGTTACGAGAATGTTAACAGTGATGGGAGAGGAAAAAAGAACTCTTGCCGGTGCGGATTGGTGCTATCGGAACAGCCCTTAACCGTTTCGAAGTTAATCCCGAAGTTAGGCGCGTACGTACTGTAATGTATAATGTACACTTTCCTTATCACAGAAGTCTAAACGCTAAAACTTTTGTACATTTCACGCATATTTTTCGTCAGTAAACGCCCAGAATTTTATTTATTTTTTCACCATTTTTCAACTTTCTTCTTGCTTACTACTGTAAAAAAGCAGGTCTTGCATAAACTGAACTACCACGATTTATTTATCATCAAAATGAAATGGTTTACACACCCCATTTTTCGAAAAGCGCGAGTTTGAAATTTCCACAGATCTCCACGTAGCCGGAAGTGGCTGGCGAAGACCGCATAAATTGATCCTACGCATAAATTTCGCCATGTCAATATCTCACTAAGAAAACAGTTTCAAGAAATAACCTAGCACATACACTTTTGTGTGACATTCCCAAGGTCAGAACATGATCATATATTGAAATTTGCCTTTGGCTACCTGGATCCCATTGTTTTATTTGAAACGCGAAACGCTATCCGAATCTTTAGCTATATGCGTCGGGAGACGGTGCCTTATCGCTCCAACACATACTGCGAAGCGACGCACATACGCACACAACGGTGCAGCCAGAGAATCCGTGTGACTGTCTCGGAGCGACTGATTAGAAAAATCACCGTCGGCGCTAACGCGTGCAGCACCTCTCGGGGTATTATTATGCATACCATTTAGTAAAAATATATACAATTCTTGTTAATAAAAGCAACATCATAATGTAATAGACGTGGGAATTTGGCCAGAAAATTAGGAATTAATTTTATTTATTAGGCATTATGAAGTGCAATCACGAATGAAGTATAGTTTGGGTCAGGTCGTTAGTATAAAGTTGTCATACAAATTTATGAGTTATTACTATCTATTATTATAATCATCAGGGAAATCAATTATTATTATCCGAGAAAAATATTTAGAGACATTAAATAATTATCCCTTGAGAATCAGGGATTTATAAATAATGTTTATAACAATTTCACTAATCAGGGTTATAACTTTTGATAGGAGCGTCGTAGAAACTTCATTCGAATTTCTAAATTCTTATTATTTAAATCGAAACATGTTAAAATAATTTGTTCATCAAGGAATTTATGGCACTTCCACGGGCAGACGGCAGTCGTCTCCCGGGAACCACACTATTTGCGGAACACACATTCGTCACCTGTGCGCGGAAGTTATGACTGTCAAGAAGTCATTCACTTGTCACTGAATATTATAAATACGCAGTTGAAAATTATACCAATCATTAAATTTTAGAGTTTGAATTTTTGAGTCGATATTTAAATAAAATTTTGAACATCTCAACGAATAAATAAACCGGTGTTCAACGAAAACTTATTTCGTCACCTACAACATTCTTCAGCATTAACATTTATCACCTCCGATATTCGCCGTTGATTCAATCAATTGTTACTGAAAGAAGGAAGAAAGGAACGAATGAAGGAAGAATTCGGAATTCGGAATTAACATCTTTCATCTATTTTTCGATCGTCTCGACTCATTCGCAAGTGTCATTTATTGACAATCACCGTAAGTCATCGAATCATGTAATTTCAAGTCATTTTATTTTATTTCGCCTTTTATCTTCGAACACATTATTTTATTTCGATTCTTCTTTTTGTTTGTTTATTCCTCTGAGCAACAATTAAGTATTTTAAATTATTCGAGGATAATTAATAACCAATCGGGGTCTTATTAAACTAAAAGGGTGATAATTAATAATCTGAAAGTTGAGGTCCTCGATCTTTCTTAGGGAGAACCGAAGTATAGAGCAATATAGAGAACGCGACGGTTGGTGATAACGCTAGCCTTCAGTCAGTGGCGAGCAGCATTGTGCGACCGTGAGGGATATTATTTCACAGCCTTGCTACGGTGTATCAGGGTCAAGCAAAGAATTATAATAGTTCGTACGCAGTAAATAACGTGCGCTTATAATAGACCTACATTCTTTTCGGCGTGCATTCTTAGCCCATCCCTGAATAAATTTCCAAAAGTTTAGATTCAAGAGGGGCTTTGTTCTGATAAAGCGTCACATGCGAAAAACGCGTAGCAATATTTACGTGATGGTTTTTGGATGGTTTTTTAGAGATATTTAATCAAATATAAGTTTATTATTGATTGGACAGCGTAAAAAGTGTTCTTCGAATTATACATAATACATGTTAAGCATAATAACTTATCAACAATATTTAGTTGGCAGCAGTGGCGCCTCGTGTTTACAAATTAAGATAACTATTGACCATGACTGCCGAGATTGAATGTCTATATTTTTATCGGTAATTTAGGTAGCTGTACCAAATTAGGTATGTCGGTACGGTAGGTAGTTCCATTTCCATTAATTTTTTCTCACATGGCCAAAATTTCCAACCAGCATCTCGTTTTGTTTAATCAATTGACAATGCTGTATATCGTCATGCAGAAAGTGCCAAACATTACAGCGATTATCCGTTCAACTTTACATACTTACGTGGTAGCATTTTCTTGGAAGAAATCAACTACATACTACGGGATGGTCGGGAATTCTCCATTAGAGTAGTGCAATCAGTTCACGAAACCCGATAACTGTCCGATTTTTTTTCTCAAAAATTATGCTATGGATTGGTTCCAAATTTAATAAGACCCTCGGCAAAGCCATTGTGTACGTTCGGGTAAATTTTTGTATTGATGGTAGCATTTTGATGTTGCCCCACAACAACCTTAAATGGTCAACAAGTCTCGTTGTTTACATTTTGTCTATGATATTGTTATAAACAAAACCCTTTTTAATTAACAATTTTAACAACAAATTATTATGTTTTTCTTATTATTTAGATCCGTTAATGCCTGGGTACCAAATTTTGACTGCCCCCGATCTTAAACACAAAACTTTTTTAATAAACAATTTTACCAACAAATTACTATAGTAAAATTGTTTCTCCCCTTAAACTAACCGATTATTCCAAATCTGGGCTTTCTACGATAAAAACTAAAGAACTTTTTGTTTAAACAATATATGGGTCGAATTTTGCATATATCGGATTTCAAATTCATATTCGATCCTTATGTCATAATCTTGACTATGTGAGGTATTAATTTTACCCCTTCCTCTTCCTGTTTCGTTTATAATTAACTATTAACCTTATTAACTATTTTATTTTGTAGACAGGTAAGTGATAACGACGATTTTCACCATTGGATCGTTCTACGGTAGTTGATAAAAAAATGATATATATTGTAACGGGACAGACCCCCCCCCCCCTGGCAGAGTCTGGCACTTTGCCGCTAGATGGCCGGCTGGCGTCCGCTTCTCGCAAGCGAGACTGCCCCGGGATGGCCATAAAGGCTCGGCCTATCCTCTCCTCGAGGTTCTCTATCATTCCACTACCAAATCTCCCGATATTGAACCATTCCCAAAGTCGCTGTGCGGTGGAAGAGCCAGCGCAATTTTATTTTAATAATGCTTCTGAATTTAATTCAGAAGTATTACACTGAGCACTAGCTCTCGCTTTATTGCAAAGGGAGAGTTAGAATGCTTCTTCGGTGGAGAGGCGTCTCGTTTGACACGCTATTGTCTCATTGCGAGTCGATCCTCCTTTTTGGAGAGAGCGTTAATTAACGCTATCGTCTCGTTAGAGTCGATCCTCCTTATGGAGAGTGCGTTAGCCAAACGTGGACCTCTCTTCATTCGACCCCTCCGCTCGGAG
>JAPYZC010005484.1:0-14834 GCA_030522665.1 Ichneumoninae sp. A BG-2022a | reverse complement strand
ATCGCTTAACACAGTTTGACTGTTCTGTTATCCGAATTTTCGTTAATCCGAACGAGCTCCGGTCCCAATTGGTTCGGATAATCGAGGTTCTACTGTACTCTGAAATCCAATATGATATTATTGTCACGGTTATCGAATGTTCACAAATGTGCAGTTTAATAAAAGGATGATAAAAAGCACGGCAATAATATATATCAGCTCCCGAACAACAAATGTAAGGAATTAACAATAATTGTTCCGATCGCTGTCTAGGTTTTTATTATCAGATGTAAAACGTAACCACCATATTTCTATTAAGCCGTGTTCCTATGTAGCGGCGACAGACTATTGGCGCCCGAATCCCACGACGCTACGCAACGGCGACGATTACCAAGATATGCGAAATATAGTTTTTCGCGTTTTTTTTAGCTAAATAGGTAACTAACAAACGTTCTAATTAACAAATGCATGTCCAACGAACGATTCCGCATCGATTGAGACCAAATTGAATCCAAAAAAAAAAAAAAAAAAATTTCCGCTATCTAGACAGTGAAATTTTAATTTCGTTAATACAAACAAAGTAATGTCTAACAAACGTTTAATTTAATCTAACAATCACCTATAAACGTCAAACAAACGATTACAATTGTTTAAAATTACAAAACTCAAAGTTGATCCGCTAACTTCACTGAGGTTTGCGGTGGATATTTTAAACGATTTGTATCGTATTCAGCTTGGACGCGTCACTAGGAGCAAGAATTGAAACGTTTCTTTGACGGAATTATATGTTATCGTCGAGAAAGTGGACTATGTTTTTCTTCAATCGCGAGGTTACATGCCGGATTGCGGATTTCAAAGTCAAGTTCGGCGGACATTAAACCTGTTGGAAGCCAATGCATTGGGAGCTGTAGTGCGCTGGGGATTTTCGTGCAGGGCTGTCGTGACAATAGGACTTGATGTCCATTCGGGAACCTGTCTGTCACCCGCTGGATTCAGCGACGATCGAGAAGCTGCCCGCGCATGCGTTGTGCGGTCCACACGCGAATAAATCCTTTCGCTTAATATTCACTTCAAGCAATTAATTTATTCAATAAAATGAGAAATAAGATCCGAGTATAAGAATAATCGTTTTTCCCTAATTTTGTTACCGATTGAATTAAATATCTTGAACGATAATAAATAAAACGAATTAATTCAAGGAATAGAAAAACTTGTAATCACATGAGAGTTTGTCACTTTACAAATAAAAATTATCATTGTTTCACATTAAAAACGTCTCGGACAAATCAACCCATAATTCATAGACGCTCGAGTCCACGAATCCTTCCGTTTGAGTGCCGGTTCCTCTAAAGGAGGCGCGCGAATACGGAAATGATTGTACAGAGCTGTGCTTAAGTTACAGGGTATTGAATGAAGAATGGATGGATGGATGGAATCTTTGTGAATCTGCTATATGTTTATATTTTTGTACCGAAGATAGACGTAAGCTAGCTTGTAAGGAAAATTTTTTAAAAAGCAATTGAAGTCATACATTGGAATAAAACAACTACTACTATATACCCATTGTATAAAAAAATACTTGTGCATCCGTTTTTCATATTAAAAAACATTTATAACGCATTCAATTTTGTAATGTAAATAAAACTAAAGTCATCATTATTATTTATTTATTTATTTATTTACGGAACATGCTCTTTTACATAAAAAATCAAATAATACAGTAAATTTGTGAAATTAATTATTTTGTGGTTCATTATTATGTTCGTAAAACTTAGGATATACTTTATTCATCACATTTATCCACAATTTGGCCATAAAAATTAAAAAGGCTGTAAGAAAATAGCTATTTATGGCTAGGATGAGGAACGATATTCTATATTGAACATATTACAAGCGAATGTCTATCACATTGAGAGTTGGCCCAAGGGTGATTGCGCTATCGCGGACTCAAGAATCATGCGACGGGTAAACGAAGTTTTGCTGTCTACTTTACCGACTAGCAGCAACTGGTTAGTTTATCGGTACTTTATGCATTCGGTGTCGTTAATAACGGGGTAAACAACGGTTTGTACTAAATGTCTTTTTGACGTGTAGTCAATGCGAGATAATTTATTTTTGGGTCATTGGTATTATCGATGCGTTTGCTATATACGGTTTTTGTGGTGTAGCAGGAAATTATATTCGAATCCGTGCTCGATAGACGTGTTCTCATTTTCGAGAGTATGACGGTTCGTAGCATTTGTCCAGTGATGCTTTGTCGGGTCGAGTCTTCCATCTTATGCGGCATTATTCGTTCGAAGTCTTTGTTTTTCGGGGGTTTTCAACCCTGAAAGACAAGCGGCACGAAAAGTAGCAGTTGGCGCAGTAATTGGGACATGTGCCGCACATGTAGCAAATATCGCGCCAATATTGCTACTTTTCGTGGCGCTTGTCTATCTGGGAACGTGCGCCGCATCGTCGATTGCGGCACCTTCCATGCAGCCCAAATTTTTGCACAAACCGACCGTCGAATTTCGGTCAATTTTCGGTCGGACAGGTCCGCTAGGGGTATCAGTAACATGACCGTTCCGTTGTAGCTATCCTATATAAAAATATACTATATGTTATATACTATATAAAAATATAGTATATAACACGTATACAACATATTATATTGTTGAGCTGGAAATGGCAACTTACCGGTAACTTGCGTGTAACACTATAGTAATACTACTTGTTATATTCGATTTCGTTGCCGTTACATTGCAGATATTTTACGGTGTTCACTGGGTCTGCTGACAAACTTTCATAATAATTATTGCATTTATACAATTTTATACAATTTTCAAATTACAGGTGAACTATAAAATAAGGTGGATCTTTTGATTGTAAATTCACTATCGTAACTTTATTTTATATGGAGAAGATACACAGCAGATTTCGCGACAGTCTGCTGTCCTTTACAAAGAGAGCTAGACGTGTCGCCGCAACCGTTTCGGCACGGCAGTTATTTTGGCGCCGAGATGTTTCGGCCAGAAACACCAGGGCCGAAACGGCACGACCGTTTCGACTCCAGGACGCTTTGGCGCCAGGGCTATTCGGCCCTGAATTTCTCGAGAATATATTTTTTCTTCCTCTTTTTTTTATCTTCCTTTTTCCTTATCCAACATTTTTTTTGTCGTTAGTATTTTTTTGTGGAACGTCATAAAAGTGGTTCCGTGTTTTGGTGTTTCTGTGTATTGGAGTTTCCGTGTTCTTTGCTACTTCTGTGTGTTTTGGTAGTTCCGTGTCTTTTGGTGTTTTCGTGTGTTTTGAATTTTCATTCCTGGTGCCGAAATGTCCTGGCGGGCGAACATCCTGGCGCGAAAACGTCCTGACACCAAAGCGTCCCAACGTCGAGTAGGTCCCCACACAACAATTGGATGACATATATACATCGTAAATGAATCGCAAAAACCAGCGGACTTCTTAAATGGGCTCTGAATTTATGTCGATATGAAATCTGAATGTCTTCTGAAAGATATCGAATGCATCGATTTCGGACCATTGGTAGTCATTTTAAACATATGAACCTAAGTAAATCTTTTCGAGAACTCTTTATATACGTATTGCAACGTACAATAATATTCTGGATCAATATTGCATTAATATTCTCGATTAATATTGTATGGGACAGTACGTATACAGAGTCCACAAAATCACTCACTTAAGTTCAGATGTTTGAGAGTTGTCCGTACTACCAGTGGTCCGAAATCGACGCATCCGATATTTCTCAAAGGATATTCTGAGTTCTATAGAAATGAATTCAGAGCATATCTAAGAAGTCTGCCATTTTTGTTGTCTTCCAAAACTCCCTTACAAAAGTTACTGTGTTTTTTGCCGGCACAGAGTAATTAAGACTAACAGACAGAAATGAGACAATGCTTTTATTGTATTCTAGGACATATAAAACATGTATTCTAAACACAATTTGACAGTCGAAAGTTTTTGGATTACAATACGTTCTTTATTTACATACGTAAGTGCTTATAACAAATGAGGGTTCATACGGCCGATGGGCGCTCGTTTTTGTGGCCCGAGCACGCTGAACCTCCATCATGCACATCCCTATATACCGGTATAAATTATTACGGATGTAAGGATTATCCGGCATAACGAAAATAAGCGTTATCACTTCGCTCGGTTGTAACATTAGGGTTTGCCGTGTTTCAAATGTAATCTGCCCGGTGTATACGTAAAAACTGGGCAAAAATGTTGACAAGAAGTTGGCTGGTGGAAATCTCCGACATCAGACGAATGAAATCAGGATCTGTGTAAATAAACATATAAGCAGAGAAAATTTCAAAAGGTTCATCCAAGGAATTGAGGACCAATCAAGTATATAACATTTTCGCCAATTCGAGCAGATGTGAATGAGGATAGCAAAAGAGCCACTTGTCGCCATCAGAGAGGCGTTGCTAAAGCGTTGGTGAAGCGATTGCTAAAATCAACAACTCAATGGGCAACACAAAAATCACTAATTTAGTGATTTTAAAGTAAAATCACTAATTGCTCCACCATTCAACGTTTGCAATTGTGCTTGGGTTGCCAGTTCTCTCCCTTTGATCGTCGAAGCTGCTGTTATCTCACGTGTCATAAAAATATCATGTACGGTAGTGATTCAATGAGATTTTGCAATCTCTGTACATCGTTAATCGAGGTGAGGGCACACGAAATTGTCCGTACAAACAGTGCTCCATAGCAAAACCAAGAAATATTTTGTGGTAAGGCGTCAGCAATATTATGTTGCGGCATTGAGGCTGTCTTCGAGTCTAAACGTGGATTGTTTCGAGGTTTAAAAAAAAAGCGTAGATACTATTAAATAAGTCAACATTGGTATTTTTTCCACTCATTTATTGATACTTGCAAGTACTCTACAACTTCCTTCGAGTAGGTGTTTTTGGGTGAACTGGCAACAAACTGGACAAAAACCGATATAGCAAAACAAAATATTATTATGGACCTTTTATAACAGTATTGCAAAACTGCCCTTCTTAGACTTTTGGTTCCGTTTTCTTAAAGTCCTCGAATAATATTCGACAGTGCAGATTGATCGATAGATCGGAGTTATTGCGAGGGCATCGTGGAAAATCCGATGAGTCCGGTACTTGCCGAAACGACATCTCCGGGAGGAGGGGAGTAGCGTTGCGGATGTGATTATTGGAATTTATAAATACACGATAATACAGAGATGACTTACTTCAGTTATCTCTGGCATAACTTCTTATGAGAATTAACCCTAGAACTTACATATGAGGTTCAAAAGTACCCCAGACGATATTCAAACTGCGCTCCTAAAGTCGAAATTGACATTATCGACTCGGGACCTCCACGTTAATATAGTTCCATGATCTAACGATGTCTGGAGACCGGTAATAGCGTCAGTTGCCCGCTGGCTGTTGCACAGGACGCTAACGGAGCGCGCTTGGAGTAACAATGTACCCCAGTTCGGAGTCCCCGTTAGTATTTTATGCAATTTTTTTTTTGTTAGAGTAAGTTACTATTGTATAATTTAGACTTATATAGTCGCCATTTTATTTTTTTTTAATAATTTTTTTATAATCTTATAAATGTTATAATTTGTTATAATAATTATCATTATCTTTAATTACCTACAATGTTTCAAGAAAAATGAATGTTAAAACCCATGCAAAACCAATTTAGTTTGAGTTTCCATTGATTTTTTTCCAGGATACAAGTTTTCGACTTTCCCCATTATCAGATGTCCGTATAAAAAGACTTTTTGAACGGAATACAATGGGACTATTTTTTCCCCCCTGGGTCCCCTGTAAAATGGCGATTGAAATTTGAAAATCGTACCATAAAAAAGTGCAATTTTTGTCAATTGTCGTTATGTTTTGGGCTGTAAGGGTGATTTTCACCGCCTAAACTTTAATAATATCAAATTTGCCGCATACCATTATGTTCCTTATGAAAAAAATGAAGCGATTCATGTGCAGCAAAACCCATTAAGTACTCACAGGACCCTTGTACGTAGAAGAAACGCGTGGGGTACATATGTATCCCAGTGATGAGTTAGAAACTAGAAAAAATTATATGTGAGTTCGAGAGTTAACAAAGGAATAGATGATCGACTTGACGGTGAACATCACGCTCAAAGTATTGATCCGACTTAACAAGTGAGCAAACGTGTGGCAGATCGCGATTGATACAATAAAAGTTATTTTAAGAGCCACCCAACAACAAATATAAGTGTTTTCATTCCGCCGATCGTAACGATATGATAACCCTATGACACTCCTCCACTACCATATGTACCATATAATAAACACGAGCAGGCCCCAGTATCCACACCACGATCCATCTTATATACGACACAGAGTTAATATCGATGGCTTTAAGCCATAAAGGCGTACCGGCTATGCATAAGCATAGCGTAATGCCCTTCTGGCGTCAGACCATCGATATTAATCACGATTTATGCGGCGTACGATTGAGTTCGTAATCTTATTTTGACGTTTCTTAATCGGCGAAACGATTAAAGAGGAATTATGGAAAAATAAATGTACGGCCTCCAAGTCACACATATTGAACGGAGGGAACATTATCGATTACTACCATTAACAAGTGTGCAGGATTAGGGTTGAAAGAAAGGCTGTAGACTTTCTCGCAAATAATTAACTAAATTTTTAATTAAATTAAATACAAGCTTGTTAATGCAAATTATAGATATGGACGTTTTAACATTCGTTTGCATCGTGAATAGTTGACAAAATCCAGGTAAGACAAAAATTCAATGTCGTGATATTACCTGGATCGCTACTCAACTACAGGCAGTAAACCTGTCATCGGAGTAGGCGAGGACGACGCTAAAGTTGACCGGCCCTGTTCCTTTACGATGGGATCTAGAACAAGATGTTACAAATATTTACAATGTGAACTTCACCAATAGTTTAGTAACATTCGTCATTATATAATTAACATATCGGGATCTTATCAATTAATTGTGCATTAAATACCAATAGAACCTTTAAAAAAAATGACTGTCTAAATTGTCATGGTTGAAACCCACCAGTTGGTCTGTATATAAAATGAAACCACTTCCAACTTGAATTACTGGAATTATGGAGTTCAATTTGCACGAGTATCTGGATGCCAGTCTGCCCATATATTTGATGGTGCAGGCTTTATTATAAGGGTATTTAATGTATACTTATATAAATAAATTCTAAACCCAATTTGTATCCGAATTAAGCAGTTTGATTTATCGCATCTGTCACAAATAGATGCAGACTTCTTGCTCACCGCTAAAAAGCTGTCCTGTCCAAAAGAAACACATACTTGTTCACAATTTGGTTCTTGTGTCTAGAAATATTATACAATTTTCTTGAAAATCGGCATACAACGGGTCGATAAAACAATCTCAAACCTGGGTTTTCGAAAGATACGTATCTTAAAACAGAGTTTTTTCAATTCAGTACGCCTTATTTCAACCCCTTACTTTAATGCCCTACTGCTGGCACAGCATAAAAACAGAGGATTTCACTGCTATCAGTTTATCAAGGGGTTTTTCGTTTCGCATTGTTTTTGAGGACAGGAAAAAATGACTTAATAAAATTTAGCACATCGATACTGTGATCAATGTAGGACTTTTTTAAGATCATGGGAAATAGCGCAGTCGATGAAAAAAGCTGCAATTAACTTTTTTTGCGGGTTGTGGCATATACGATTGCCTCTTCAAAAATACTCAACAGTCGAATGATCAAAATAAATATATCAAAATAATCGAAATCGTGAAGTCATTTTTTGTAGTGAATCGTCATCATCCATTTCGTTAGTAAGATAGGCACACCTAAGCAAATCGTTTGCTTTGAAGTAAAACTTCTTTAGCGACGTTTTGTATTTGTGGGATAGGTTATCACGAAATTTATTTATCTATACTATTCCTATAATATTTATCATAGATGCTTTATCATAGATGAAGCTTCGTTTTGATGAAATTTTTTTTCATGATTTTAATCTGTACATGTTCACAGAATGTTCAGGATTTTGCAAAACGTCGACAAATAATTTATAATAAATGTCTGGATTAATGCATATACCGCATGCCTAGAACAACAGTGCAACAATTTGTATGGTAATCTCATAAGAGATGTTACATTGTTGTTTCAGGGGTGCGATATTTGCGAGTGATACAGGCGTATGTGTGCCAGGCCTCCGAAATTCAAACCTCATGACTCAAAACGGCTGTACTAATCATGAACTTTAACACGTAACTGGAGCAAATAACCGCCTCTGCTTTTTACAAGTTAAGCAATAATTGTAATTATCAGGCTTCTTCAAAAAGTGGAAACATCTATAAAAGTTTCTAAAAATTAATAACAAACAGTTCTCGCTATTGAATATGGAAAGAATCAATCGAGGTGTCTATATTTCGTGATATTTTCAATTTGTCGAAAAATTCCTTGCAGTCTAACTCTTACAATTTTTGAGATATGTGATTAAAAAATTGTACACTTTATTGAAAATTGGTAGTAATCAATCCAACTGTTAAAATTTTATGGGATTTTAGTCCGGGTTAAAAAGTGTCGGTAAAAGCGGAAAAGCGGTACTTTTTTTCGTACCGCTTTTCCCCTTTTTTAGATCTATATCAATCGTTGAACGGCTAACCTCACCTGTATTCGTAACGGACTCAGCCACCAACCAAACCACTAAAAGAACCACAATGGTTTATTGTCAAAATGAAACCAACCAAACCACTGTGAAAAACACGGGCCCAGCGGTCCCAAAAGTTCCGCGGGAAGCTTATGATGTGGTGGGTTTCAAAATAACGACCATACAAACCACAGCCCGAATAAACTCTAGTGAGCTTACAACACTTAAGACCATATGAAACACCCCCCTCCCCGTCCATCCCGGGCTCAGTCGGTATCAAAAACTGTAATCAACTTTTCTCACTGGATCTCGCATATACGGTAAAAAAAAATCTCATGGGAAATCGAAATGATATCCTCTTTCGATGAGACTTTTATTTTGACCGTATATGCCAGAATCCATGAGAAAAGTTGATTACCGTTTTTGTTACCGATCGCGGTATTGCACATGCTCTTACGACGGGTTGGGCTTGAAATACTCGATCGGAAATCATAAGAGTCAAAGCCATTTGAAAATAGGTTTGTCTTCTAAAATTTCGCATCGGAAATTTCAAGTTGCAGAAAGCAGCCCAAATCCGACGACGGTTTCTATGACGCCGTCAACGAAAAATTCAATAGTGGTTTCAAAGCGAAACCAACTTTGACTTCATCCGTTTGAAACCATACTTTGAGTTCATTTGAATAGTGGGTGATTACAACAGTAAAACAACCGTCCCGAAAGTTCCCTTCAGTTTACTTAGACGGTGGTTTGAGCAGTAGTTTCTCCTACGAAAACCACCGTATTGCAAGCTTACCCGAATTTAATCCGACGGTGGCTTGTACGGTGGTCTGGATGGTGGTTTTTTGAAAGCCACCAAGCCGCAAGTTTTCCGACGAATTTTTGGGCCCGCTTGGCCTGTGGTTTTCACAGTGGCTTGTGCAGATATGTTTTCACAATAAACCATTGTGGTGTTCTGGGTGGTAACCACCGTGGCTTTTCACGGTGGCCGAACCCGCTAGGGATTCTATTCAGGGTTGGCACACAGGCTTTAGCAAACAAAAAATCTCTCGATGGTTTCGTCAATAGTTTGATAGTTAACGTTCTCTTCTAGTCACTTTTCGTATTAGTTACCGAACATTACGATGGGTGGATTTCTGTCCCACAACTCGATACACAGCTCATTTTAAATACAGTAACGAATTATTTGTATTATATGTTCTGCCAGCAATAAAGACTACATAGTGTGTCCCCAACGTAGTTGGAGGTTAAGGCAGTTCGCTGTACGCAATTATGCGAGATGTTTTTATGTTATTCGAGTCTCTTCGTACGATAAGGGAGGCTCGCTGTAATGTAACACAAACTCTTTGATGGTTACCTGAATGTAGCTCTGAAGTAATTCTCGTCCCTATTATTTACCTATTGCGTCTCTATTATCGACCAATTTCGCGTCCCGATTATTGAACAATTTCACGGAAGTGTCAAACATACAAAAAAATGTATAACTTTCTAGTATATATATATTCAGTAGAATCCCGTTCATCCGAGGTAAAGTGGGTAGAGCATACGTCGGATAAATGAAATCTGAGATAACGTGGATGACATACTCAATTCAAACTTGTACTACTATAATATATATTTTTTTAATAACACCACTTCAAATAAACACTAACGTTATTAGTTAATTTAGTTATTTTTGAAAATAATTATAATTTCGTTAATTAACATTAACTTCATATAAACATAACCCATTGACTCTAAAATTTCAACTGTTGTATTTGCAGCTCGCAATATAAAGCAAACTTTACGGACTATTCCGCGTGTGGGCATTGCTACTTTATCCGTTTTATTCGAGTTTTCAGTATTATCCGAGCCTACACGTCAGTTAAGGCAGAGGGATCGAATGAGTTGAGTGCTTCGGATAACGCGGAGGCTCGGTTAATCGAAGGTCGGATAAGCGAGGTTCTACTGTATATATATATATAGTTGACACACAAGCAATTTTCACTGCGATCCGAAGTCTGTTTGAAAAGTTATTGTGTTGGCGGACGGTATAGGCATACAGACACACAGACGAACAGAAATGGGAAAAAAAATTGTAGACCATATAATCTGGCAGTCGAATTTTTTTCGATTACAATACTTCTCTCATCCCATACCTCGTATAGGATGAGAGTGTAAAAACGAACATGGCGCGCGCAAATGGATGTATCTACGGTAATTGTTAATATCTTTTCTGGAAAATATTATTTGCGAGCCTAAGCACGTGTACTAACAGTGCGTGAAACGGCAATAAAAAATATATTACACGTTAGCAGCCCAAATTTCTGCATACTGACTATTTTTTTTATCCTGCGCCCGAATTTTGAGTATCAGGATAGAGTGAACCCATCAACGAGTACGATATGAATTACGACATCATACAGTGTAATCCCTCAATTGAACGATCTTGTATAGTCCACCCGTCCAATATCAACCGGTCTCTAAATAGTCGTTTTTCCTAACCACATTGGCCAATGAAATCGATGTGTAACGGAATCACTTAGTCCTGTGTTTAGGACTACTGAGGGGTGTCGAGGCGCCTTCAAACGTACACAGGTTCACCGTAACACAACTGAATCGCACACTTCACGAAATGGCACACGGCGTTCAAGCTTACACGACGAATTTGTAACAAACGATTTTTCAACACATTACAAACCGTACACCGCAAATTTATTAGATATGAAAAAGCTTTCACATTTAAAATGAACACATTCAGAATTTAACAACATTATTTTGTAACAACCGCGAAATGTAACAACTTCGAAAGCTTACACAGGAAATTTGTAACAGACGTTGAATCTTACACCCGTACATACGTACACGGACTAACAGGGAAGGGGGCTGCTCGAGACTGGCGCTGATGAGAACCACTATCACTATGCAGGTTAAATGGACTTCACAGCAGGCAATGTTCGTACGGTAACCCCGTGAAGTCCGTTTAACCTGCATAGTGGCAGTGGTTCTCATCAGCGCCAGTCTCGAGCCGCCCCCTTCCCTGTTAGCCCGTGTACGTATGCACGGGTGTAAGATTCAACGTCTGTTACAAATTTAATGTGTAAGCTTTCGAAGTTGTTACAATTCGCGGTTGTTACAAAATAACGTTGTTAAATTCTGAATGTGTTATTTTAAACGTGAAAGCTTTTTTATGTGTAATAAATTTGCGGTGTACGGTTTGTGAGATGTTAGAAAAATCGTTTGTTAGAAATTCGTTGTGTAAGCTTGAACGCTGTGTGCCATTTCGTGAAGTGTACGATTCAGCAGTGTTACGGTGAACCTGTGTAAGTTTGAACGGTGTACGTTTGAAGGCGCCTCGGGGTGTGGCGGTGAATTTAGGACCTACGCCTTCTGCATAACCATAAACGTCAGAAAATGATATGCTCATAAATATACGTGTACTTACAGAAGTAAGGATGCTCCATGGCTTCGCGAGCAGTCAGCCGCTCGTAATGGTCGTAGCGCAAAAGCTTGTCAAGGAAATCGAGGCTCTCAGGAGAGACAAGATGCTGGTTCTCAGAATGTACGAAACGTTCCCAGCGCTTTCGTGAATGTCGTCCTAATATGTCGTTGAAGCGGGGATCGAGCTCGATGTGATATTTGTCGAGATATTCAAATAACTCTTCGGTACCCAACACTTTAGCGATCCTGACCAACTGATCATAATTGTCATGACCGTGGAAGAAGGGCTCTTTCCTGAAGATCATGCTGGCAAGCATACAACCCAAGGACCACATATCCAGAGAGTAGTCATACATCTGGGGAAAAAAACATAAATTATATTATAAACGCGAGTAAAATCCTTTTGGTACCAAGGTCGAAGATACATTTACAAAATAAGGGAAGTACGTAGTTGACGGTATTATTGTTACACCGATCCCCTAGGAGTGACTGGCTCCTTTACTTCCTTTTCCTCCAGCTTCCTTATCCTTATGAGCCGCCGATTCGATTCTAGAGTCTGGAGCTTTTTGGCGCCTCGCTAGGTATCGATCTCGGACATACGGCTATAGTCGTGGGTCTGGCGACACATATCCAGAGCTACGTTTTCGTCCATTGCCTTCACCTACGGGATTTCGATCTCGGGAATTGAGCCCGCTACAGTTTCCCAGTTCTTTGGTTTACCACACCAAGGCGCTGGTCCTTTGCTTTCGAACTGCTAATTTTACGATGGGTAACAACCGGGATCAAAGCGAACAACTGGGATCATAGAAAGCACATAGAAAAATCCATTGGTGCTTGACCGGGAATCGACGATGGAATCACTGCGTGAGCCCAGACCCAAACCACTCAGGCACTGCTCTCCCTCAAGTACGTTATTAATGGTAAAGTCAGTGTAGCATTAGAATTCCATCGCACACAAACCGGTAGACGGTTTGTATATGAGGTTATTCCATCCGGATTCGAACGATCAAAAACTCGACCCACTCCAAAAAAGTTGTAATTTCACCACAATTCATGATTATTTACAAGTGATTTTTGTCATTTTTTTCAGAATTTTGGGATGATATTTTTTTGAGATACCGAAAAATTGAACTTAAAAAAAAGCCCTATATTTTAAAAACTATTAGTCGTACAAAAAAACGTTTGAGACATAAAAGTTGCAGTTTCAAATTAACTTTTCAAAACGAAATTTTGTAGATTTTTTTGAATGCAATAAACGTCTATTTCTATGAAAAATAGACAAAAATATTTTTTTCAACCAATACGTCATGTTTGATTTTTCTTAAAAAATTCCAGAATATACTCTCAACTATGTAGAGTGATCTGATATTTGTGTTTGAATAGTTGAGATGCCCGTTTAATAGCTATGCTCCGTTTAAGATCGATTTATAATAAAGAAGAGATATTTACCACTTTCCATTGAATTTTATAAAAATTGTGATGCCGTCTGTTATTGCGGACAATCTAAACAATTTTGTTTTCAAAAGTTCATTTGAAACTGCAACTTTTATGGCTCAAACCTTTTTTTGTACGACTAATAGTTTTTAAAATATAGGGGTTTTTTAAAAAAGTTCAATTTTTCGATATCTTAGAAAATATCATCCAAAAATTCTGAAAAAAATGACAAAAACCACTGGTAAATAATCGTGAATTGTGGTGAAATTGCAACATTTTTTGGAATGGGTCGAGTTTTTGACCGTTCGAATCCGGATGGAATACCTCATATGTAACCGGTATACGTATATGGGCAACGCTGTTCTAAAAACCATACGTATCGAAGGTCTAAATAATCTCATTCCAAATGCTGCTTGTGAAAACAGTGAAAAATTATTAAATAAAAAATTTGGGCAAAATATCCCGCAACAAGATCCTGCGGACAAAATATCCCACTGCAATAACTTCCCCGTGTAATATAAAGTGCCGCGGTAGTGTCTTGGCGCCGAGTGAAGAAAACATTTAAAACGCTACTATTTAAGATACATCAATATGCGGGGCGTAAAATATTTCGTTCGATGATTATCGAAAACTAAGCATCCAATCAGATTCGGCGACACCTTAAATACGACATTATGCTACAAGGGAGGAAAGTGCGTTTTTTCACCCAGTGCGAAGTTTGATGCCCGTGCGAAGCGAGGGCAGAAATTCACACGAGGTGAAAAGGCACTTGCTCCCTTGTGACATACGATATTTTTTTTCCGACTTCGTTGAAATAACAACATTTCTTGCGTCGCAAAATCGTCATATTCGCCAATGACCATTTCTGCCCGGGGAGTAATAGAGCTTCCAGAGGGAGTAATGAGCCCCATTACTCCCTAGGGAGTAATGAAATTTTACTGCGCATGCGCACAGGTTAATAATGATCATCGGTCAATAATAGGCCATTTTCTGCCCGTATTGCTCGCAAGAAATGTAGCTATTTTAGCGAAGTCGGGAAAAAATATAATTCGGACCTAAGATTTGCAATGCGCCTCGTTATGATTCAATCGTTTCAGCCAATGCTGAGTTATCGGAATCGTAATGTCACAAAGTCCTAAAATCCCCTTTATACAAGACATGGCTCTCGAATGATCGAGATAAGTACAGTAGGACCCCGCTTATTCGACCTTCGATTATCCGAGCCTCCGCGTTATCCGAGGCACCCAACTCATCCAAGTCCTTCGCGTTTAGGTAGCTATGTCGCTTCCCGCTCATCTCGCATAAGTTATCGAAAAGAAAGTGAATATTGCAAGTACTTCTCGATGGTATAAAAATCTGAAAAAAATTCA
>JAPYZC010005480.1:0-14583 GCA_030522665.1 Ichneumoninae sp. A BG-2022a | reverse complement strand
ATATATATTTTTTTTTTTTGTGGTAAAATAAAGAATACAATGTCTACCCGAATCAATGACCGAGTCTCTGGGCGAAGCTCGAACCCGTTCCCAGACCGAAAATCCGCTCCGTGTCGTGATTAACAGAAACCCCCTACTGTTTATCATACACTCGAAGCCGTTTGTCTACAGGAGTCTGCGCAGTCTCGATGCCACAAGTCAATGTTAAAGTATCGTTGAGCAACTCTACGGCGTCGAATTGACTTTCACTAGCGTCGAGCCGATAAAAAAAGAAAATAGTGCCGTAAAACCATTCGGACCTCGAAGGTGGCTAAATTTTCATACTCCATTGCTTCGATCCCGATGATGCCTTCCACCCGAATTATCGATCATTTCTTCCGTAATTTTTTGCCATCGAACGAGCACGAGCCGCTCTAGCGTGAAGCGGGATAATCGAGGAAGACGGCCCAGCGATTTCGCGGCGCGCTGGCAGGTAATTTCTTCTGGAAGAAATGCATAGAAGATAAGAGAGAAACCGATAGCAAGTCCACCGGACAGTGAGAATATCGAGGTGATCGGTGCAGTGAAACACACCGGCCGAGAGTCGCGGCCCGAGCAAAATCGTACGGTCGACGAACGAACGAAGCCAACACCCAGCGGCCTTTCTCTCGCCGAGCGGCGATCCGGGCTCGCTTTCGTCGAGGGACTCGGAGGCCCCAGCAGTTCTCGCAGCGACCCGATCGACGAACCATCGTGCGATGTGTCTGCCCCTCGGTCCGACATACACAGTCTTCCAAAAATGAGTTAACGACCACGATCGTCGATAAGCTTCATGCAAATCACACATTCGGATTATAATTCTACGACACAAATGTCAATTTCCACGATTTACAAAAAACACAAGGTAAATTAATTTTTTAAAAAATAAGAAAAAATCATTAAAACGCTATAAGAAAAAATTTTTTTTAATAAAAAAAAACATATTCGGGGTCGTTGGAATAAATGTGAATAATTGTGAATCGTTGACATCGCGTATGTTCCGTCCGTGTGTACGTCGGTAAGCTCGACCCGCGAAGACGCGCACGTGTGGATGACGCGCATGCGCACGCGGCGAAGACGAGTCAGCTTCCTCGGCGCGACGGCGAGGACGGTGACTTCGATGCGCGGACGGGCGATGTTCCCGGGTGAGATTAACGCGCATTTCGGGCCGATGACGAGTAAATCCCGGTTCGGCGAAACGGGGATCGACGGGCTCGATATTCGAGCGCGCGCGGGGCAAGGTCGACTGGTGAAATGAAAATAGCCTTGCGTCTCGCGTCACGGGAGAGTGGGAGGGCGAAGGGACCGAGAGACTCGGTGAGGAAATATCGGATAAAAATACACGAGCGAGGGACGCAGAAAATCCGCATTCTCCGCTAGAGCCGACTCGAGAAAATCGTTGTTATCCTTGCGGTCTCGAGAAAATCGATGAAGACGATTTATCGTCTGATCGCAACGACGATTACAGCTGTTCTTCCGATCAATGACGAGCGACCGCGTCCTCCGCGTCTCCCGCGCCGCCGAAGAAAGTCTAACGGACTATTCTTTTTATATATTTTTTTTCCCATTCTCTGGTCGGGGACTCCCAATTATCACGGGGATTTCACTTCTTTATCTTCCGACGAGGACGGAAACGCGATTTCCCTCACGGGACCGTCATTATCTACGCTCAGATATTGTTTCTTCTTTTCTTCGTCCTCTTCGACCTTCCCGTCCGGTGCGCTGGCTTTCCAATGTGACGCATGGGATTGTAGTAATTTTTCTTTTTATTTCACGCGCATGGGAACGTGTGAGATATATTTATGTACATTCAATTTCTACAATGTATTGCAGTACTTGGAAAAATGTAGGGGCGAGTGGGGCAAAACGGCACAGTGGGAAAAAATGCAGTGTTCTTATCTTTTTTGGATGCCAGCAATCAGGACGTATCGATGGGGCAAAATGGGACAATTTTATTTTTTTTTCACGCGCACGGGAAAATGTGAGCTATATTTATGTACATTCAATTTCTACAATGTATTACAATGCTTAGAAAAATATAGGGGCGAGTGGGGCAAAACGGGACAGCGGGGAAAATGCAATCTTCCAATCATTTTTGGATGAGACAGTGGGAAAAAACGAGGCCAACAATCAGGACGTATCGATGGGGCAAAATGGGATTTTTTAAAAATTTCACGCACATGGGAACATATGAGATATATCTATGTACATTCAATTTGTACAATGTATTTAAATGCTTAGAAAAATATAGGGGCGAGTGGGGCAAAACGGGACAGAGGGAAAAATGCAATATTCCAATCATTTTTGGATGAGACAGTGGGGCAAAACGAAGCCAACAGTCAGGATGTATCGATGAGGCAAAATGGGACAGTGGGACAAAACGGGACAGCGTGGACAAACGTAATTTGCAATCGTTTTTGGATGAGACAGTGGGGGTAAAAACAGGGCAGACAATCCGGACGTGTAGTTGGGGCAAAATTTAGCATCCAAAAATTATTGGAAAATTGACTTTGCCTCACCGTCCCGTTTTGCCCCACCGTCTCATTTTGCGCCGCTGTCCCCCATATATACAGCTGATATAATATTTTGTATGAAAAAATGAAGAAAAATATTCCACGTCTGCAGTCGATCGAATCATTTTTTTCTTCGTCCTCTCCGACCTTCGCGTCCGGTGCTCGCTTTCCAACGTGACGCACGGGATTCTAGTATTTTTTTTTGTTTCACTCGCATGAGAAAATATGACATTAAACATATACCTATATACATTCAATGTCTGCAAAATATTAGAGTACTTAAAAAAACATATATTTGCACCTTGTATTAATTTTTTTTTAACGAAATAATGAAGAAAACATTTTCACGCGTACGGTCGATTGAAATTTCTAATTTTTCCGAGCTGCTGCTCTAGTTACGATTGTAAATATTGTGCTCGAGTTATCCGCGAGGTGCTGGCCGCTCGAGCGCTCCAATGCAACTCTTGCGTTTCCTGGCTGTGGAGTGGCCAGGTTCTCGGTTGTAAACGCACAAAAGCGCACATTTGCTCTGGCACATAGAGCGACTAAACGCGGCTGGCACGTTATTATATTCATCCAAGCGTGCATGCACAAAAAAAAAAAAAAAACTTGGTGTAAGCCACCTCTCACCGCCATGTTTAGTGTGTATCTCGGTTTTCTACTTGTCGCTCCGTGCGTGCGCGAATTTCGCTGGTGTTCGTCGATTATTATAACGTGTGTGTGTCGTACCGTTTTCTTCGTCGTGGACGTTCGACACGCTTCGCGCTTCCAGCTACTTCGCTTCGGATTGCGCAAATCTAAGAGCACACGCGCCCGCGCGCCCTCCATACGGCGCATAACATTTACTGTTAATACATAATCCACCAGCAAAACCAGATCGAGCCGCGTTCGCGCCTTTCTTTTCTGTACGGCGGGTATGATAATTCGACGGAGGAAGGAAAGAGACGGACAGCGGAAAGTTCTGACCGCAATTAATACGTCGAAGCCCCGCGCGCGAACGCAGCTTATCAAATTTTTACGGGCTCGATTAAACGCCGATTACGGTTACGGAGCTCCGCTATCGAATACGGACGCTTCTTTTTTAGTGCACTGCCGAGCGCACAATCTAAGAATGAGCCGATGGAACAATAAATTATAGAAATTATATAATTTGTATAAATTACATAATTTATGTAATTATATAATTTATCTAATCTATATTAATTAGTATATTCATCATAATTATTTCGATGTTTGGATCATTTAAAAAAATCAAATTATATGAAGTATATGTTATTGTTATACGAAGGTTCGCGTGTGACATTTTCTGATAAAATTTTAACGGGGTTGGTTAAAAGTCGACTGCAGTTACGGAGCTCTGCTATCGAATTCAGATGCTTCTTTTTATCGGCACTATCGAGCGCACAATCTAAGAATGAGCCGATGGAACAATAATTCATAGAAATTATATAATTTATAGAAATTACATAATTTATGTAATTATATAATTTATCTAATTTACATTAATTATTATATTCATCAAAATTATTCCGATGTTTGGATCATTTTTTAAAATAAAATTATATGAAGTATATGTTATTCTTATACGAATGTTCGCATGTGACCGTTTCTGATAAAATTTTAACGGGGTTGATTAAAAGTCGACTGCAGTTACGGAGCTCTGCTATCGAATTCAGACGCTTCTTTTTATCGGCACTATTGAGCGCACAATCTAAGAATGAGCCGATGGATCAATAATTTATAGAAATTATATAATTTAAATAAATTACATAATTTATATAATTATATAATTTATCTAATTTATATTACTTATTGTATTTATCAAAATTATTTCAATATTTAGATAATTTTTGTAAATCAAATGATATGAATTATATGTTATTGTTATACGAAGCCCCGCGTCCGACTGCATCTGATAAAATTTTAACGAGATCGGTTAAAAGTCGATTGCGGTTACGGCGCGTGGCTATCGAATCCAGACGCTCCTTTTTATCGGCACGATCCAGCCCGCACGCGAGAAATGAGCCTATGGAACAATAATTAATATAATTTACATAATTTATATGAATTATTATATTTACCAAAATCATTTTGTTATTTAGACAATTTAAAAAAATCAAATTATATGAATTATATGTTATCGTGTGTCGGTAGCTTATCAAATTTTTACGGGCCCGTTTAATCTCATCCAGACGATTTTTTTCGGCACGAAGGAGTGCACACGTAAAGAATGAGCCAATGAACCGATAATTTACATAATTGATATATTAATTATTATTTTTGTAAAAAATTATTTCGTGATTTGTATAAATTATTTGCCAATTTGTATAAATTATATTCGCGTGACGAGAGTGCGTAGGGGTTTTGATGTATACGAGGAGTTCCAGTTCCGTTGATTTCTAGTTAAGCCGTAGAGTCCGTGTCTCATTGTGCGTACTTTCGCCTAGTTTCCACTTGGAAACCTCCCGTTCGCCTATTTAATGCTCATTGGAGATACTCCATTGTTCCTCCCGCGGACGAGGCCGCAACACCGCGATTCCTGTTATTCTCATAATTGTACCCCTCGTTTATTATGGATTGGTCAGAGATAAGTTCGTTCCGAAGGAAATATATAGCGATAGCTGATCCACACTTCATAAGGTAAAACATTTCCGCTTCCACTATTATTTAATTTTCTTCTATTTTATTTCTGACAATAGAAGGAAAAGAAAAAAAACATGAGTCAACTTATTAATATTGAAAAAGAAAATACGTTGGAAAAGTCGTTTCGCTTCCCGATAACTTGGCGCGGAACGATTAATAATGGCGATGAGCGATTCTCACCTACGTGTGAATCTTGTAGCGTGGGTAAGCTTCGCGAGTCGGTCAAAAAAGGCAACGAGCAAGGCCCGGATATTTGGGTCAGGCCGTCTGTTGGCTGCTCTCGAGAAAATCGGGGTTTTTTCATCATCGATATAAAAATAAGCCTGAGCTAGGCAACTCTTGTTGACCAACCGCGGGCGATTTTTGAACCGAGACTTTCAAGGTCCGTCAAGGTTTTGCCGATGTTACCAAATTTTTTAAAAAATTATACATCACTGAAAAAAAAATATCAATGATTCAAGTAAAAATCGCTTGCGGGCTGCCAAAGAAAAAAATTATTATTTCAATTCTACTTTCAATTCTTACAATTGCATACGGGATTAAAACGGTAAGATGTGACGTTGCCAGTCTTCTCGTTGCCGTTTCAAATATCATGTGGAATTGTAAGAATTGAAAGTAGAATGGAAATAAGAATTTTTGTCCTTGGCGGCCCACAAACAAATTTTTTTTTCTGTGTACTTTCGTAGGTTCCAAAAACCTTGACCTATCCTTAAGTCCAATTATTGCATCGACTTCTTTCACGCTATCTTTCGCTAGGTGATTTATCTCGGCGTAATTGGAATCTGCAATACCGGCCGAGGGTTGTCCCACATGGTTGCAGTAATGTACAAAAAAAATTGTACATTTAATGTAGCGGCATTGGAAGCTTTTACGCATAAACCAGTATATTAAATTTAATGTACAGATATTATCAAAAATTACAGTACTTTTACAATAATTTAAAAATACTTTGAGTGTTATTAAACAACTTTTACTAAAAATACCACCGTTTTATAATTTCTTTTTACCGTACTTTCATTTCACTTAACATTTGTATATTTTATATATACTACTTTATGCATAAAAGCTTCCAATACCGGTATATTAATTTTAATGCACACATTTTTTACAGGCTACCCAAATTAATTCTCCCGCTCGTATCTTCCGCAGTGAAAACGACAGGTTAAAAATACCACTTTTTTATTATTTATTTTTTTTACCGTACATTCATTTCACATATGTACATCAAATGTAATAGATTAGTTAATGCACAAAAGCTTCCACTACAAGTGCATTCATTTTAATGCATACATTTTTTACAGTCTACCCAACTTAATTCTCCCGCTTGTATCTTCCGCAGTGAAAACAACTGGTTAAAAATACCACTTTTTTATTATTTATTTTTTTACCGTACATTCATTTTAAACAACATATGTATATCAAATGTAAGACACCAGTTTATGCACAAAAGCTTCCAATACAAGTGCATTCATTTTAATGCACACATTTTTTACAGTCTACCCAACTTAATTCTCCCGCTCGTATCTTCCGCAGTGAAAATGATGGGTAAAAAATACCACAATTTTATTATTATTTTTTTTACCCCACATTCATTTCACATATGTATATCAAATATAATACACCAGTTTAAGCCTAAAAGCTTCCAATACAAGTGCATTAATTTTAATGCACACATTTTTTACAGTCTACCCAACTTAATTCTCCCGCTCGTATCTTCCGCAGTGAAAATGATGGGTACGTTGTGGATCTTGCTGGGACTGGCGGTGCCCATTATCGGAGGTTACATACCACCGGGACCGAAGTACTCGTGCCCGAAGGAGCCGATCTACATCTACCCCTGCGTCTGCACGCGCGGAAGCGATCAGGGGCTCTTCGTGCGTTGCGAGAACACAAACTTGGCGAGCCTGAGTCTGGCGTTCGCCAATCTCGGTAACGAGCGGATTCCCATCGAGGAATTGACCCTCTACAAGTGCAACATAGAGCGCTTCTACGGGCCGGCATTGTATCCGCTCGAAGTGCGAGTCCTCAGGTTCGTACAAGCGCCATTGAGGATCATAGAGGAGCACAGCTTCCTCGGAGTGAATCGCACTCTTCAGGAACTCTACATAGAGGGCGGCAGGCTGGAGAACTTCCCGCGCGAGGCGCTCGGCATCTTGGGCAATCTCTCGATACTCAGCATAAAGGGTCACAGAATTTCCGGCCTGACCGGAAACAGCTTCGCCGGAAGCATGCTGGCCGGGAAGCTTGAGAAATTCGAACTCAGCAACGGCAGCTTGTCTTCCCTACCGACCGACGCGCTGACGCCCCTGAAGAAACTCAAGTCCCTGGATCTTCACGGCAACGAGATCGCGGAACTTAAGAGGAATCAGTTCAAGGGCTTGAGGGACACGGAGATCCTCGATCTCTCACACAATTTGATCTCGAAATTGGATCCTTCACACCTGGCTGACCTCACGAAAATGGGCTTTTGCAATATTTCTCACAATTCGATAACGGAATTGAAGAGGTACGAAGACATTTTTTTTAAATCTCAAACATATTTGTTTTAATCTCAAACATATTTGTTTTAATCTCAAACATATTTGTTTTAATCTCAAACATATTTTTAAAAATCCCCATATATTTTACAAAATCTCCCACATATTTTTAAAAATCTCAAACATATTTTTTTGAAGACAAGGATAGTGTAATAATGGCTCACGATTCTGTCGCAGAGGGACCTTCGCCAGAAATTCGGTCCTCAAACTGCTGAATCTCAGTCACAATAAAATTCGAAAATTGGACGCCAACACTTTTCGTGGTATGAGATTTTTGAGAAGATTGTTCCTGAGCGACAATCTGATAAACGACGTCGGACGCGGGACTTTCGGCTCGGTGACGAGAATAGGCACGATAGATCTGGCGAGGAACAAGCTCAAGAAGATCGATTATCAGATGTTCCATCAGCTTCAGTATGCGGAGGTAACTTTTATTTCATTCTTAGCTCATTAAATGAATAATTATTTTCAAAATATATATATCATTTTTTTAATTCCCCGCAGCTATTGGACGTATCCGAGAATCAAGTGACAATAATCGAGAAACTCGCTTTCAAGGATCTGTTTCTCGCACAGGTGAATTTATCGCACAACGACATATCGATCATTCAGGCCGGGGCATTCGAGAACTGCGCCAATATAACGATTCTCGATCTGAGCTACAACAAAATCGACAATATAACTAAGTACGCCTTCGACAGTTCTACATACGCGACGGAATTGCAGCTCAGTTATAATTTGCTCACTGCACTGAATCAGGTGAGTGACAAATCGGCGATAGATAGAACGAAATTTACCAGAATACCTTTTTTCGCCAGAAATATTTTCTTTCTTTGTTTCAAAAGCCAAAACTACGTTACTTGTGTGTAGCACGGGCTGAAAATCGCCTATTATTCACCAAAGATCATTAACCTGTGTGCATGCGCAGTACTGTTTGTTACGTCCAGGGAGAGACCTCATTAGGTCCTCTCTCAGGAAGGCCAATTACATAATTCCGGGGGAGTAATGGTCATTGGCGAATGTGACATTTAGCGCCGTAAGAAATGTACACTGTGAAAAAATTTTGTTTGAAAATTAATGAACAGCATTGAAAGCTTTTTTGCATAAACCGTTTCTGAAATTTCAAACACATGTGCGCAAAAGATTTGTAATTTTAATATCTGGTATTTTTATTTTACAAGCAAAGTACATTAATGTTTAATTAATATGAGTAATGTCAGCAAATTTCAAGTTCCAATACATTAAATTTACAATTTATTTTTACAGTGTAGTTATTTTAAGGAACTCGAAAAAAGTATCGTATGCTACACAGAAGGGAGCAGATATTTTCACCACATGTGATTTCTGTCCTCGCTTCTCTCAGTAGGCAAACTTCGCACTCAGCTAAAATCGCGCACTTTCGTCCCTTGCAGCATACTATTTAAAAATGTCTTCCCGAGGTTTTCTTCCTCAAATGCTGCTATCCGGATAGGTTCGACACGCGCACGAGAAGATGTAACGCAACTGTGCTTTCAGGTTCCACTGCACAACATGACAGGGCTAAAAGTCCTCAACGTTTCTCACAACAACATAATTTCCGTGCCCAGACAGACCTTTCCGAAGCTCTACGAGCTCCACACGATAGATCTGTCGTACAACAATCTCTCGGATATTTACAACGCGATATTCCAGACTCTCTTCAGCCTGAGGTTCCTCAATCTCTCGCACAACTCGTTGGAAAAAATAAAACCTTCGACATTCGGTCCTCTGCCGACGCTCCTCGATCTCGACCTCAGTTACAATAAATTGAACGACGTCGCTCGAGGGAGTCTGACGAGACTCGCCAGCTGCAGGTAAAACGTCCAAGTTTTCGGAAACAATGTTCGCCGATGACGACCTTCCATGTTTTATGTTGTTTTATTTTTCTTTCGCAGGGTTTTGACGGTAAAGAGCAACAATCTCAGCAAGATATTCCAGCTTCCGATTTCATTGGGACACCTGGATTTCTCGGAAAATTCGCTGGAAGAAATTCCGACGACTGAAGTTTGGCCGCCGATGAACGCTCTTCTCACCCTGGACCTGGCGAGCAATCGTCTGGGCGACAATCTTCAGCAGGGCAGCTTCGACGGCCTCCTGACCCTCAGGGTGCTCAATCTTCGCGCCAACAACATGACGAAACCGCCGTGGGCCGCTCTCAGTACATTGAGCAGCCTTCAGTACCTCTATATGCAGGTGACTCGAATTAGTAGTAGTAAAAGAGATTTATTACCAAAGTTGGGAGAGAGCGGGGCAAAATGGCACTGCGGGGCAAAACGGGATAATGAGGCAAAACGCAATTTTTCAATAAGTTTGGATGGTGGCGATGGTGAAAACTTTGGATGGTATCGTTGGGACAAAATAGGGCATCCAAAAATTATTGGAAAATTGTGTTTTGCCTTGACTGTTCCGTTTTGCCCCACTCTCCCCTAATATTTGCAGTTATCTTCTTATACAAAATTTTATACCTAATGCTAATTTAATAACTTGTCAAAAAGTTATTTTTGACAAGTTATTAAATTAAGAATTATTATATATATTTAAGAATTAAAATTGTGCACAATAACATTTTTTTTAAATTAGTGTGTTGAGGGTCGATCGACGATTTTCATTAGTTGGCACAACATAAATCTTGCTCCCCTCCGACGTACAAATTCTGTTATTTTTATTTATCAATGAAGCTTCCTGTATAAGGAAACTAAAAAGAACATTACAGATGATTCTTTCTTACCGAAGGAGTCTGCACTGTATAAAAAATTCGTAAGCAATTTAATGCCAAAGTACTGCAAATTTTGATGCACAAACTGGTGTATTAAATTTCATATACAATTGGGATGAAAAATGTACGTACAGTATACTAAAAGCTTCAGAAATATTTTAATTCTAATAATTTACCTTGATTTCACTCAAAAATTCCATTAATTTTTCATGACAATTGTACATTAAATTTAGTGTGCCAGTTTTAACGCGGAAGAAATGTAAGGAAAATAATTTTGAGGCTCTTTGGTCTCCGAACGAGGAGGATGTTGGGGATGATAATTAACAAAATCGTCTTTGCATTAAATTTCAGGACAACGCCGTCGAGAGTCTAAACAAGGCGGCGTTCGGAAGACTGCCGATAGTCTTCGAGTTGAATCTGGCGAGCAACAAGATCAGTAAAATCAGCGGCAGAGCCTTCGAGGGACTCCTGCAGCTTCTCACGCTGAACTTGACAAACAACAACATAAGTTACATTCCGAACGGGGCGTTTCAGGGCCTCGTGTCTCTGAGGACTCTCGATCTCTCGCGAAACCGGATAGAGAAACTGGACAACAAGACTCACGGGCTGCTCGACGATTGTCTCTCCCTGGAAAGGATTAATCTGAGCCACAACAGAATATCGTTCATCACGAGAAAGACGCTTCCGCACGATCCATGGATCCCTTACAGGCTCAAAGAGGTCGATCTCTCGTACAACACCATGCCGGTCTTGACGTACGACCTGACAGTGGGCACCAAGAAGGTCGTGCACATGAATCTCAGCCACAACAGCATAAGCGAGATTCGCAGACGTGAGTAAAACCCAAAAAAAAAATTCAAAATCGTTAGATCGGTATAAAAAAAAAGAAAAAAATGCTGACAAAAATTAATCACGGACGTGATCGATAAAAATCGATAATCAGTAAAGTGGATTTTAGAACTATGAAAATAAAATTGTATAAAAAATTGTTCACAGACGTTATCGATAAAAACCGATAATCGGTAAAGTGGATTTTAAAACAATAAAACTAAAATTCTCGGAAAAATTATTCGCAGACGTAATCGGCAATATGACGTCGCTGCAGACGCTGGATTTGTCGTTCAACGATCTGAGCGACCTCTCCGACGAGGACATCTTCGAACCACCGAGGAATCTGACGAACATGTATCTCAGCAACAATCATTTCACCCAACTGCCGATGAACAAAATCGTGCCGATGCCCAATCTTAGGATTCTCGATCTCGAGAACAACGAATTCGGCACCTTCGACGACAAGCTCATGAAGATCATAGAAAATGGAACCATGCTGCGATACGCCGGTAAAAAACATTTGCACGTAATTTTTTCTCGCTAATAATAATAATAATAATAATAATAATGAATGTTATTTTTTACCACAATTTGTTTTACAAAATTTGTTTAACACAATTTGTTTAACACAATTTGTTTTACAAAATTTGTTTAACACAATTTGGTTTACAAAATTCGTTTAACACAAGTTGTTTTACAAAATTAGCTTAACACAATTTGTTTTACAAAATTTGTTTCACATAGTTTTTTAACGTAATTTGTTCCACATAGTTTTTTAACGTTATTTGTTCCACACAGTTTTTTAACGTTATTTGTTCCACACAGTTTTTTAACGTAATGTGTTTAACATATTTTTTTAATGTAGTTTTTAAAAATAATTCACGAGATTAACAAGATTAAAAAAATGCTGTGATTCCGTCAGGAAATCCTGTGAATTGCGACTGCTACGCCCGCCCTATAAGAAGATGGCTGGCGACGCTGACGGAGATTCCGAAGGAATGGTCCTCGCTGGTTTGCGCCAGTCCGACGTACATAGCCGGCAAGCCGCTGCCGAGCGTCAGCGAGGATCTCATGGGATGCACCGAGCGCGAGATTCAGGACGACGAGAAATTCGCTATAACGCCCGATCTCAAGTTTCGAAGCATCGACTAGTAAGAGAAAAAAAAAAAAAAAAAAAAATTGGACCATGAACGTTTTGCTTTCCAAGCAAGGTAACAAAAACTCTTTCTCTCCTTCCAGCAACAGCGAGGATGACTCGTGGAAGGTAACTTGGTTCGTGACTTCGCGAGGCGACGTCGGCGATTTTTACATCGTCGTTCGCCAGGTTGGACGAAGCAAATCGGTGATCGAGAGGGACGTCGTTTACAAGGACAGATCGTTCACGATCAACGGGTTGCCCGAGTCCGCGACGAAGTACGAGCTGTGCGTGCTGGCCAGGGACTCGATCGGTAACGTCAAGCACTTCAGGAGCTCGCAGTGCCAAGTGTTGCTGAAGACCGGTCACGGAGCCTCGGGGGTTTTACGACCCGCGGCCTTCCTGCCGATCGTTATGATCGGCCTGCGCTTTGTCGTGTGAAGATAACATTTCTCGCCTAGGAGCGTCGAGAAAAAGAAAACGAAAAAAAAAAGAAGAATTGCTTGAAGCCCGGCGACGAGGCCTGCGCGCCCATCGGGGGGCCCAACTAGACTGTACATCTGCGCTGTGTTCATATATTGCGAGTAGACGTTGAACGTCGTGTATATTGAATTTATTGTCAATTAAAAATTGTATATTTATTTTTTACGATACTATATTATTGTCGTAAAGGAGAACCGCAATTCGATCTGCGAATCACGCCGCTGACGCACGTCGGTCAAAGGCGAGGAGGGGGGAGGGGTATGGAATTTTTTGGATTGCTTTCTCATGTTTCTCATGTTTTTGGCAATATCATTATTGTCGTAAAGGAGAACCGCAAGTCGATCGGCGAATCACGCCGCTGACGCACGGCGGTCAAAGGCGAGAAGGGGGAGGGGTATGGAATTTTTTGGATTGCTTTCACATGTTTCTCATGTTTTTGGCAATAGCATTTTTTTTTTCGTTTGCGGTAAACCTGAACGATCGTCGCGAGGGGGCGAGCAACTAAACTTTACTACCTAGCGGACTAACCAACCGTAAAACTTTGGGTTGTTTTCTAACAATCTACGTTAAATTGGTGCGAATTCCAACGTTCTGGAGGATGGTTTTTTGTTTGATATCTTAAAACTAACCATAATACCAATCGTTGTATGTTGTCGGATAGAAAGTTGGTTTATAGTTCGACTTTCTCCAAAGAACCCAATTACCGACTCTATGTCGAGAGCACCGATAGCTCTTGGTTCAGAGTTGGAAATCAGGTTTGTTTTAACAAAATCCAGTCATAAACCAAACTTCCACACGGTTCATTTTTTAATATGGCCGAAAAATTTACCTCTCAAAGGTTGGAATCAGAGATGGTTTGGCACACCAATCTAGCGGTATGCTTTCAAGTTGGTCAGAACGCGCAGAATATAGGGGAGAGCGGGGCAAAACGGGGCAAAGGGGCGAAACGGGGTTTTTGGACAAAACTAAATTTTCCAATAATTTTTGGACCGGACAAGGTATCAAAACTGGGCAGAAAAGCCTGATGTATCCGATAGGGCGAATTCCGGCATCCAAAAATTATTGGAAAATGAAGTTTTGCCCCGTTGCCCCATTTTGCCCCGCTCTACCCTATGAGCACAGCAGTGTTCGTCTATAGCGAGTAGACGTTGAAAGTCCGCTATATTGGATTATTGTCAATTAAAAACGGTACATTTATTTTGTACGAAACTATATTATTGCCGCAAAGGAGAAACGCAATTCGATCTGCGAACAATGTCCTCGAGGCCGCTGACGCACGGCGGTGAAGGGGAGGACCGGGGGTGGGGGGAACGTATGGAATTTTTTTTCTTGCTTTCTCATAGAATAGACTTCGGTTCCGGCAACATTTTTTTCTTCTTATTAGCGAGTGTAGCCCGTTAAATCTCACGGATTTAATTTGGCCAAACGGAGTCTCCTCCGCGGAGACGTGGATAGTTTCAGCGCTGCGCTGGGAGATAATGAATGATTTATCTTATACGATACTATATTATTGTGGTAAAGGAGAAACGCAATACGATCTGCGAACAATGCACTGAGAAAAAAATCGATTGAGTCAACAAAATGAGCGCCTACGGGTGGCGAAACAAATGTTTGGTTGATAGAACGGAATAATTGCTGTATTAAGTAAAGAAAAATTTGAATCGACGGCCTGTTAGTTCGATCAACGTG
>JAPYZC010005478.1:0-10958 GCA_030522665.1 Ichneumoninae sp. A BG-2022a | reverse complement strand
CGGATTTTCAAACCCGTTTTGCCCCACGTACCGCCATCGCCACCATCCAAAAGTTATTGGAAACTTGCGTTTTGTCTCATTATCCCGTTTTGCCCCGCTATGCCATTTTGCCCCGCTCTCCCCTAGTTACGCATAGTCTGCTGGCTTCGCATTCATGAGGAACAGCGAGCAAGATTAATCGCCGCTAGCTAATGAATCCCGTGATATCTGAATTCATAGCGTGCGAATGTCGATTGAAGGAGCTTCACTTCGTCCCGAACCCTCCATACACATTACCTGACTTCTATCTTCGTGCAAATTCCGTTGGTATATTCATGCCCTTGGGCATGCCGTTCTATTCTGAGGAAATTGTTGCTCCGTGGAAAACAACATAGTTGTGCATCAAACAACGGTATGCGAAGGCCCCTTAGATACTCGGTATTGCACAGTTTGCTGTCTGTGCTCTTAAAGATATGCGAAAAATGTGGCGTTTTCTTGCTCACCAACCCAAACCCAACATTCGGGTCTGTTCTGGGTTTGGTTTCTCGTTTACGAGGTTCCTCGTCGTAACAGGCAACCAGTTGTTTGTGTCTTCCGGAATAGTTACGCATAGTCTGCTGCCTTCGCATTCATGAGGAACAGCAACCAAGATTAATCTCCGCACGCTAATGAATCCCGTGATATCTGAATACCGTGCGAATGTCGATTGAAGGAGCCCGCTGGAGCTTGCATCGTCCCGAACCCTCCATACACATTACCTGATTTCTGTCTTAGAGCAAATTCCGTTGGTATATTCCTGCCCCTGGGCACGCGGTTCTATTCCGAGGAAATTGTTGTTAGACGGAAAACAACGTAGTTCTGCAGGTAACAATGCTATGCGAGGGTTTGTTAGACATTCGGCATTGCACAGTTGGGAATTTGTGCACTTAAAGATATTTAAAAAAATTGAGATTTTAATGTCAGAATACTTAAAATAGTCTAAAACGTCGAGAAATATGATTTTTAGCTGGCGTCCGGATGTATGTGTGTGTGTATGTTTGTGTGAATGTGACAGAGTTGCATCGTTTAAAATGACTATACCTCGGAAATGGCTTGACACAGCGAGTTGAAATTTGGTGCACTAGTAGAGCGATCATGTCGCTTCGTTTAGTGCTATTTTCGAGAACATTGAGGTCCAACTGGAGATTTCATGCGATTTCCAATTTTTTGGAAAATCTCTGTGTTATTTATAATATTTCACAGTTCAAATAAAATTTCATATATCGTGTAACATGTAACAGTATATATTTCACAAAAAAATTGTTAAAAATTATTATTTTACATTTTCCTCTGTTTCATTCGTATCTTAAGACTCTTATTGCAAGCTGTGTATTGTATGAAGATTCTGGACCAGCAAGTCCATACGAAGTTCATAAGATATACGAAAAAAAATTGATAAATATGCTCAGAAGTTCCGTTCGAACGCCGAATTCCATGGCGATATAGACTGAGAAAAAAGCAACAATACTAACTTTTTATCATAAAAAATAGTTCCCAAAGGGAACGTCTATACTTTATAGTTATCGCAATGACAAACAAACATGGTTGCAACCATAATTGTAGCTTAACCAATTGAATGTATACTATCAGATACTATCTAAACAGACGTTCCCCTGGGAACAATTCGTTATGGTAGGAAATGCTATCCTTTTTCTCAGTGTGCGTTCGCCGGAGATGCAAATAGAAGTCAGACCTACGGTTGCCATCCGATTATTTCGAAGCCAGATAATTTGCCCGGTGTTGCCAAGAGCTCAGGAAGGGTAACAAAGAGCCAGACGCAATAGGTGGGCGGTCGCAGCCGTAGAAACTCTGTCATCCGGTGTAACCAACGAATTACCGAATTCGCTGCTGAATTTGAGGACGCTTTTGGGCTCTGCTGAGACTAGTCGGAGTTGGGCCGTGCTCGGTGTATAATCAGGAAGTTTCTGCTCGACGACATAGCAAGAAGGGACGAGACACTTTAGCTTTCCCGAATGCAGCTTTGGCTTGATTAGTAGCGGAGTGAACTGCGGGACTATCGAAAACGGCGCCAGCTACCGGTCTTCAAGATTGTGTGAAAGACTTATGTGAAACGAACCAACAGTACATAAAGGCAACGTGGTCTTTGTTTCTGGCACTAGTGCGAGAAAGTGGCTTTCTGCGTACACTTCCCATGAAGCGAAAAACATGATTATCGTGAATTCGTTAGGAGCAATTATGTGAATGGCAGAAGCGTAGAGAGAAAATTCCTGACTTGCGTGAATGCCGCACTAATCGAGAACTTCCTTCCGACGTCCTTGGCATACAAATAACTGTTTCGTTGTCGAGTGAAGCTCGATCTTATTACATATTCAATGAAACTGGAAATGCAGCATTCGCACACTGAGAAAAAAATGTCATAGTTAAAGCAACAATACTGACCTTTTATCATAAAAAATTGTTCCCATGGGGAACGTCTATATTTTACAGTTACGACTATGACAAAAAAGCATGGTTGCAGCCACAATTATGGTTTGACCAATTGAATATGTACTATCAGAATCTATCTATGTAGACGTTCCCCCTGGGAACTATTCGATATAGGGTGAATTACCCATTGAATGGACACGTAAGGCGCAAGTCAGGCTTTTTGGCCTTAGAATCGTATAGCATTTGTATAAAAATATATAAAACACGTACTGTTTATTCAGAAACTAATTAAATATTGCATACGATTTTTTTTAAGTGACCAAATTTGATGCATTTATCAAAAATTAACAAGAATTACCTCGGTGCCGAAAACCCCAATGACTGAACACTTTCTCCATTGAATGAACACTCGTACAAATATATCCATAAAGTGGCTTTCAATTACAGTTTTCCTTTCTTCAAACATATAAAATTATACCACGAAAATTACTTGATATACTAAAGATCAGACGTTTTTATATCCGTATTGATGAAAACTTACCGTTAGTAATCATGAAATACATAGAAAAATGCTTTCCGATCAGCATTTACCGATTGTTAATTTTTTTTTGTACAATACAATGCATATAGCGCCACGATATTGGACACAGCGGTAATTACAATAATTTAGTTTTTATATAAAAAAATAGAGTGCATTAGGTTGTCGTGTAAGTGAGATTATCCGGTAAATACTGATTTGTCCATTCATTGGTGGGTGTTCAGTCAATGGGGTAATTCACCCTAGTGGGAAATACTATCCTTTTTCTCAGTACACGCACTGGTCCATTTACCTTTCGGGTTCAAGAGCGAAGGCCAAGCCAATTGCGACCTGGGAGTAAACTGTGTGTAAATTGCTGGACCATCAAAAACGGCGCCAAAGACCGGTCTCCAACATTGCTTCGAGCAATAAAACACTTGTGTAAAACGACCCAGTCGCAGAGTTTGCAGCTGTTGATCTGGAAAAGCTGTCCGAGATCAACCAAAGCCAGCGTCTGCTCGGCAGGGCTTTTTTCCCCTTTTACGCGGAATATGTTTTTGATAGCCGATCTGGATGGCAAACGAACGATGAAAAAACAAAAACTACGAAAAATCGTTTCCATTGACGAGCGAACCCCGATGACATTACATACTCCATGAAGCTGGACGTGCGGCGTCCGCACGCACCGGTCCATACACCTCTCACATCCAAACGCCGAGGCAGTTGTGTGGTAACAAGGTGGATGGGTGGCATAAAACACATGTGCAAAAGCAGACAAAGGGAAAACGCAATGAGTCGCGATGAACAATCCATCAAGCGGATATAGCAATGAGAGCTCGAGCGATCTCACCCTTTCATCCGAGCAGGTCGCGTTTCCAGAGTGACTGAAACACACGGAAAGAGACCGAAAAATACGCGTTTCGGTTTGTGTAGGTGCACGCAGCCGGACGGACGAGTTAGGTGGCTCGTTGCGTTACGCTGTTCAAGTTTTTTTTTTTTCCCGGACGAAGTTCACCGATCCGCGAACTTGTTCCATTGCGGCCGAAGAACTAACGACCTGTGTACGGACCAACGGGACTATCTGACCGTTTTAGTGTTGCAAGTAGAATCGGGGGGGAAAAACTTGATGGCACCGCACCGGAAACCGAGAGTGTTCCCGGTCAATGACCCCGACCCTGGTCACGTCGCTGATGGGACTGCGGTTCGTCGAAGAAAATTACGTCCGAACGGCACCCATGGTGGTCATTCGAAGACCTATTGTTCTCAGCGACTCTCCATTAAGGTAGACCAAGACCAAGCGATTAGAACGATCTCCGAGTCGCTCCAAAGACTGCCTCAAAACTTGCAACTTGCGCATCCAACGACGGATTTGCGGATTTTGGGGATTACGTCTAGGATCTCTTCACCTCATGCAGAGAACGTTACGGGGATGCTGGACGGTCCTGTTTTACCGACCGAAATATGCGATTTCTTAGTTTCGACTTAGCACAGTTAATATGCTTTAAACCCTACAGGAACATAATATGAACAATAACGCTTCGGCGTGCACTCGAATATCGCTTGAAAACGTCCAAGAAACGGAGAAAATCGAATATTGGTAATCGCCCTAAAGTTCAATATGGCCGCTGAAATGTTATCAGCATTTGTTTTGTACGACATTAAATATTCTGGGACTTACATAAGTCAAACGAGAGTGCACACCGAATCGTTGAGATTCTACGAATATTCTAAAATCGTCGGAAAGTCGATTACCCAAAAGATAATTACGTGAAGTGTAAACTGCGTTCACGTAGACTATTCACGTATGACCGATGATCAGAGCCGATGAACGCGGCAGGAATGTAGCGTAGAACACGATGCAGAGTCACCTGTGCGTCAATCGTGACACTACGTTCAATCACTTTCGTAAACTATAATATTCGGATTTCTTAATTCCTTGTAAGTTTTCAATAAAAATTCGACTGCACACCGAAGCGTTTATGTCAATATCATAATCCTGCATGATTTGACGCATTTGTGTAGCATATTAACAACGCTAAGTCGGAACTGAAAAATTGTCTAGGTCCGTCGGTAAAACAGGTAAAGCAAGTTAAAAAAAGAAGAAAAAAACGGCTCCAGCAGCCCCTTAAGTTCCAGCGATGAAGATCGAAGAGCGCTTGGTCCAGCCGCACGGAAGTTCCTCATGCCTTTCAACCTTCGTCATAACGAAACAAAAGGGAAAGTCGCGTAGCCAGACGGGCACGGAAGTGAAAGTGGGAAACCCGAACATGTTGAGCACCTCGCTGGAGGGTTGAAACTTGCGGTGATGTACGAAAGGGTTTTAGAACCATACGGCTGAGGAACGAGTGGAATTTCATTTGTCCGGGACTGTACGTGGAACGTCAAAGAGATACCGAAGCACCCCCGGCTGGCGCTGTCGGGTCGGTGTGCGTGTGTTCTATAACCCACCCCCGTCTTTGCCGTTCCTCCTCTTGGCCTCGTGCCTCCTCCCCGTCGTCGGTCCATACACCATTTTTGCGGTATGGTCCGACAACGACGCGCGTGCAACATTCATCGCTGATACACCCCTTGATGCTCCTCTCGCCGGGGGTTGCCTCTGTGCGTGCCTGGGATTTTTTTTACTCCACTCCCTGACGAACGCGAATATATCCTCTGTGATGCTTCGGGCTCGCTGGGATACACGCAGCTTTGTGCGCGGTAACTCGGGGTGTAGCTCTTGGGCCGGTTCTCAAATTCCCAACGCAGCTTCGGTGCCTGGCGTAGCCAAATTATTGGAGACCGTTGGCCTCCCGGTTCATTTTTTCCCTGTCTTTCTGGCTGATGGAGTAACGGGGAAAAAAGGAATGCTTACGATATGTCCGTGCGGTTGCGTGCTGAGTCAAGCGTTTTGTACGTCGAGAACATCCGGTTGCGTATTTGTATGACATTTATGTGCGTGCTGTATGGACTAGGAAGTACTGTGACAGTCGGAGAAGGATCTGATAGAAAGTACCATAAATCTGGTACATACCGACAGAAGTTTCAGGTATGTGGGAATTACAGCGACATCCTGGCAAAAATTCGTAATACACTTAAGACAATTCTGCTAGATATCTAGATAGATATCGCAGATAGTACATGAATATCCCGTATTTTTCGCTAGAATATAAGTTCTTCTTGCTAGAAAATGTAGTAATCGGTGACGTCGCGATCGCGAACCACTTGTTTTAGGTTTGTAGGTCATATCGATATCATATAGTACGTTCGAACCTACGATCGAATTTGAGTTCAGACTTAAGTTCGAACTTGGCATCAAACTTAAGCACGCAAGAAAGTTCGGGCCGAACTTCGATCTTAAGTTCCGTCTCAAGAGCGATCGTAAGGTGGGGCTGAAGATCAACATAATCTAAACATATTTTGAATCCATTTTGCGTGCCTCACTGTTTTTTTTTCTTATTAGCGCAATGAGCCTCGCAATTCGGTTTTCATTTTATAGAATCGTTTCGGAGAGAGATGTATTCAAAATTTTAACTCCATCACGCTCAGACTCATGCATGTTTAGCCTCTTCTTAAGTTCAAACCATTGTCTTAAAATTCGACCCTCAGTGCATATGTTCAATATTCAGCGCCGTCTTTGCCGTTTCTCCTCGTGTCCGCATCCCTTATCCCTGGCGTCCATACACAATGTTCCGGCGTGGTCCGAGAACGGCGCACGTTCAAGCTTCATCTCTGATATACCCCTTGATGTTGCTCTCGCCGGGGGTTGCCTCTGTGCGTGCCGAGGATTTTTTTACTCGACCCCCTGACGAACGCGAATATAACCTCTGTGATGCTTTGGGCTCGCGGGGATACGCGCAGCTTTGTACGCGGTAACGAGCGCACAGGCTCTCGGGCACAGCTCTTGGGCGGGTTCTCGGATTTCCGATGCCGCTTCGGTGCCCGGTATCGCCAAATTTTTGGTGGACCACCGTTGACCTCTCGTTTCATTTTTTTCCCCCTATCCTTCTGGCTGATGTAATAACGGGGGAAAAAAAGGAATGTTAACGGTGTGGCCGTCCGGTTGCGTGCCCAGTCAAGTCCTGTGTGCGTCGAAAACATCCGGTTGCGTATTACTATGAAATTTATGTGCGTGCTATGTGGACCAGGAAATACTGCAACCGGGCAACAGGAAAATGAAAGGAACACTGACGTGACGAAGATTTTTTAAATATTTATATTATTTCACATAATTATGTAATTTCACATTATGTATAGTAGTAGTAGTAGACATTTATCGAGCTCACTTATGGCGCGTGTTCTATTATTATTTTCTTTTCATTACGATGACTTAGGGTGTGTGAATAGGCCATTGAACGAAGTCCTTCAGGCTCATTATTTATAGTCTTTCACATTATTTACAGTAGTAGTAAAGTTATTGACAATATGCCAGGTGGGACAATTGTTGGTACATTGCACGACATAACGTAGATTGTCGTGTGAACATATATATATATATTGCCAATTGGCCATCGACCTAAGTCCTTCAACCATCATCGTTTATATTATTACATATTTATCGCCAATCTCATTATTTTTATATTACTTCACATATTTGTATTACTTCACATATTTGGATTCCTTCATACATTTGTATTACTTTACATATTTATATTACTTCACATATTTATATTTTTCACATATGTGAAATAGATATGTTTATATAATTTCACACATTTATATGGCATCGATGTCTTCCCAAGTGTGACCGTGCGTCAACGACCGCGTGTACATGTAACACTCGACAAATCCGATTGGATCGAAGCACAATATCGTCGGGGTTTAAATTTTTTCGATGCCTCTGCACACGGTTTTACGGAATTCCGACCGTGCGTATGGCTGTACGTTCCGCTATGACTGTTATTATTGTTATCGGGTATTCGACGGTTTACCTCGACGCGAATGATCGGATGAAAAAAACATATCGGAGGGTAAAAAACGTTTCGATGGGATTAAGAGCGACCACGTGCAGGTGTGGCTGGCGCCGGTGTTAGCGAAGATATTGAAAATATTTCGACCAAGCTTGTCCAATACGGAAAGATTTTTATTTACTAATACGAGATTTGCTTTTTTTAAAGTCATGACTTTTTTGTACAATTAAAATAACCGTTCTATTGTAAGCTTTTGTAAAATATAAAATGCTTCGTTTCTCTGTTGCAGGTAAGTAAAGACAACTTGGCGGACTTGGCATGAGACAAGAGGCGATCATTGATGTTACGTGAGTACCGTCTTATCGCGGCTTCAAGGGCAGATCGATCCAACTACTTCGCAGCGGACTTGTAATAAATGATCGGTTCAGTAGTTTTTTTTTATGCCATAAGCACAAAAAAAACTGATTGCTCCGGACTAAGTGTAGATGATTAGCAAGGAAAATCATCGCTGCAACATAAAAATCGCCTTAGGCACGAAAGAGTTTGCAGAAAATTATAACAAAAACACGATTTCCGCGTCATTTCCATAGTTACAGCTTTGAAAAATTAAGCAAATTTATTGCAACTCACTATGCATGGTAGAAAGTTGATATGTAACGACCCATTTTTTTTGTGAATATCTCAGCAGACCCGAAGTGCAAATCCCGTCCTGGACCCGGTCGGTCGATTGACCTACATTGGTGTGGAATTGGAAAAAATTCTAAAACTGAATTGGTTAAAAATTGCTTCGATCCGCTTCGCCACGCAGCGTATTTGTCCAGTTTGTGCAAATACTAATCCGCCGGCCGGTTTTGAATTTACCCGATCGTTCTGAAAACTGGTTGTTATATAAAAGATTTAATTTTAAACTTTGAAAAAAAAAATTTGTTGCATACTAAAGTAAGTTACTTTAAGGCGCACTACGGCTCGGGTTTCCCGTTACGCTTATTTTACCTTCATGTACGCACAGACATCGCGCAGACACATGAAACGCAAGCATGCATACTCGAGTTATTTGAGCACTGCAGATTGCTAGATGGGACACGCGAGCCAGTTCCCGCACAGATTAGCTCACGATAAGGTCTTCGCGAGACACGTCAAGGCGCCTCTCGATTGTCCCGTCGGATATTTTGCCACCGCTCGGGTATTAAAGTAGTCCTTGCGAATAGTCCTTCACATAAGTTGCAGAGTAATGAGAGCGAATTGCGAACACTTCTGGATGGTATAAAAGTATGAAGAAAAAAAATCAAGCATATTAAAGGTGCTGAAAAGATTAAACTTGCATAATAATAATTCCAAAATGTTATTAACAAATTCGTGAAAAATAAAATTGGACTACAAATCTCCCGGAAACCTAACTTTTTTTAATGAACATAATTCGTTCACTTTTCTGAATATGTATGCATTTTTTCAGATTTTTTAATTCACTCGATAATTCTCAAAATACAGTAGATATAAAAAAATTAATTTTAATTATCGAAAATTGTCGACAACTAAACTTTGTGTTCCGAAAGTATTCCAATATCTCTGAGTGTGCTTACACATTCAGTGAAATTTTATATTAGCTAAAAATTATTTTTGGTTTTCTTTTTGGATCGAAACCGAACGGTTAAGATCCTTTCCGGAAAAAGTTAACGTAGGAACAACTCTTGTTCGCAAATGTGTAATTTTTGCTCGCGTCGTCGCTTATATTGGTTTCACGGGGACCTTTCGATTGCGAGGAACGACTCGTGCCCGAGCCATCTGCCGGAAGTTTTGGTAACTGCCGTGCGATCCCTGACCTCGAACGTACGCGCGGACGAGAAGCGGTGCGAGACAACTATGCACGTATCTCTGAACCCCGAGTTCGATTCCCATTCGAAACCAATGGAAACATTTTCTGTGTTTTTCCGCGTTTCCCCCGATGGTTCCGAACCCACCTTTAAAATCTTAACGAACACTGAGAAAAAAAAATGGTTGGATTAACCAAAAGACGCGGTGACATACGCGATTATTTGCTTCAATTTATTCAAAATTTGTCGATTGAAACAAACATTTTTTTTACCAACCAAATACACCTTTGAACGTATGTCACCGCGCATTTGCTCAATCCAACCATTTTTTTTCCTCAGAGAACAGTCTGCTACATATTTAGCGTCGCTAGCTTTTTAATTAAGCCAGCAGTCCACGAAAAAAATAATCATTGCGCGGTAAAACCGAAAGAGCACCAAAATTGTTTAATTCAGCACTCAAAAAAACCCAATAATGAAAAGTATTAATTTCTGTTCCCTAATTTTCAGTTCGTCAGCTGAGCCTATTAAAGGTGATACGTTAAAGCAGCGAATGCTATTAACGCAGCAGCGAAGTGCCAATAGATAATAATAATAATCGTAATAATAAAATAATAATCGAGATCGACTCGAAACTTACTTACAGTATCGAAGCAGATTGCGCTTAAATTGGTCCCCACATTGCGCAACACACTATCGAGAAATGAAATTGTGAGAAACTGGAAATGCTGGATACTCACTTTTTTACCATCAACGCATTAGCGACTGGTTTGTCGAGATTTTCCGTAACTTTCGTCTACCGCGGCCGTCCGGGCGATGATAAAGAAAGATCTGCGATTTCTGATCTCGATCTCGAATAAAATCTCCGATCGCTTCCCGCCGCAACTCCCTTTCTTTCGGCAACGAGCGACTCCCGTTCGGATAATCGAATTAGGTATCGATAGCGAAGGCTGTTTGGCTGTATCGACGAACCGATAGCTAAATATTCGCTCGTCCGCGTTCGCCTTGGCAATTACGCAAATGCGGACGTTCCCGTGTGCGCTCATAATACGTATCCACAAAGCCAACACGCACCGCCAGTTAGCCAGCGCGGGTATCGGGCGTGTGTAACGAGTTAATAATCCAAATGGGGCGAGTGCGCGCGTGGTTGCACACAGAAAAAAAATTTATTTGCCGGCCACCGTTTATTTGGTTTAAGTAAAATATTTATTTGATGTAAACAAATATTTATTTAAATTAAGTAAATAGTTACTTAAGGAGGGAGTCTCGCTGCGCGCTGACTTCGCATAAGTTCGACAACAATAAGAGAAAATTGCAAGTACTTCTTGATGGTGTAAAAAT
>JAPYZC010005477.1:0-15449 GCA_030522665.1 Ichneumoninae sp. A BG-2022a | reverse complement strand
ATTATTATTATGCAAAATTAATCTTCTCAGTACCTTTAGTATACATGATTTTTTTTCAGATTTTCACACCATCAAGAAGTACTTGCAATTTTCTCTTATGCTTGTCGAACTTATGCGAAGTCAGCGCGCAGCGAGACTCCCTCCTTAACAATTTTCTTTCACATTCAATGCTATGCGGAGTTTGGCTGGTCAGTAATTGGGCCGTTCTTATATCGTGCGTTTCGTGACCCGTGAATTCTGCAGACGACACAGACGATTCGGGCAAACGAGTGGGCCACAACGCGAAAGAGGAGCACCGGGGGAAATGTAACAGCTGAGCATTGCCGGGTATGCCGAGCTGTTTTACCGACGGAATTCTCACACCGCCGATCTAGCTGAGCCGCTACCAGCTTTCAACATTTCCCGGGCCTCTCCCGGATTACGTTAAACTCATCTCCTGATTACAAAGCTCTCGTGAAATATTCCGGTCTACTTCCCGGCAACTAGACGTAAATCCCCGAATTCTCTCCCTATCCCGTCCAAATCCGTTGCGAACTCCATCGTTGACCCTCGCCGGCGATAGTGAAAGATGACTCAGCGAGCTCCACCAGCTGATCTCACCGTGCCAATTTTATCAAATCTAGGCTGAGCCGCGATCGTTGATGCTCCAATTTTTTTATTATTATTTTAAATCCATTAATTCGCGGTATCGCTTGCGGAACGGTCGGTAAAGAAGATTCGACCGTCACGAAGGAGCAAACAGGTCCGCAGAGGTCCGAACGACTTCTCGGACGAGTTCGCGTACGCCGAACTCCCATTCGATCAATTTACGAGCAGCTTCCAGGCAACCGGAAGCGCTTACTCCTGGAACCCCGCCAATTTTCAATTGCGAACCTTCGGTAAACATCGCGGCCGGCTATCGAAGAGGTCGACGAATGGGACGTCATAAAAAATCTGCCCATCCGAATCGGCAATCGAGGCCCCAGATGAAACATTAATCGAAACCGTCCACGGTCCTCCGTGGACGTTCCTCGAACGGGCCTAAAGTACCTCGACTCTGATAATCGTATCCTCCAGTATCGTTAATTAAAAATTCGACCTACTACACGCGACTCCTCATCTTCCACCGACCTCCCCGAAGAATTTAATATCGCATCGAAACCCGAGCGCGATATTCAAGATTTTAATAAGTTTCCGTGATGAGATCGGCATAGAAGCGAAATCTCGAGACTCTTGCGGGGGAAAAAAAGGGAAGAAAAAAAAATGAAGAAACGAACGTCTCGCCAAGGAGGGAAGCGGAGCAAAATGGCGACCGGCCGACTGGACGTGAAATGGGGTAGAAAAAAAAAAACTGAATAGGCACCTGTTCAAGTACAAGTATCCTATTTGATGTTTGTCGCGGCTCGGCGAAGAAACGCGGAGGGGCGAAACGCCGGAGGTGGAGGGAGGGTGGAGAGTGCCCCGAGGTGGTGGGCGAGGTATATCTGTACATCGGCAAGCGGAGCAGCGTCGCCAGGAGTGTGTACGACGACGCCCGAGGCCAGGCCATTAGACGGCGACAATGCGCACCCTTTTCTCGACTTTTATACGTAGTTCCGCCATTACTGCACATTCTATGTCGCAATAAATTCTTTCACCGTGGGGGGCATTAAAATTCTTGAAGGGCATTCTGAATACCTCCCACCCGCCGGGCGGAGCGCAGCCACGAGCGATATTGATGTGCTCCGCGGAAAGTACCGTGAGCGAGCGGCGAGGAAAACGTTACGGTATAATCTCAGTTCTCGTCGCTCCGCGGCCGTAACGTCGAACCGCCCCCGAAAATCCCTCCCTCGCGACTCGCCCTCGACTTACCGAGCTTCGCCAAAGACCCACCGAACACTCGTACGTGGCTCCGTTACATCCGCTCCAACGAATCCTCCTCGTCAAACTTTCTCGCGCTGTTTAACACCCAAAATTTCACGATGTTTATTCCCGAAACCGTATCAATCTCATTTGTCTGTGCGAACACCGGTAGGGGAGACCGGGGACAAAAGTAACACGGGTCAATTGTAAGAAGCGGCCGTGCAACGCTGCGCATGATCGGACGCGTCGGATACGAAGTGAGCAACATTATAAACATCACCTTATGACCATGCAATCACCTCATAGCTGAGTTTTCAAAAATACCACACTGATAAAAATACGGTTGAATCAACTAAGATTCGGGCAGAGACGTTCAACTAAATATTTTGTTATTACGCCTAAAAAATTGGTTAGTTCAACAATTTTTTGGTTGATTTCACCTAAATATTTTTGAGTCATTAAAATATTTTGTCCGATCACGGAAATATTTATTTGAACGTCCTTGCCCGAATCTTAGTTGATTCAACTGTACTTTTTTATCAGTGCAATTCGCCGAAACCAAACGTGATTCACGAGTGCGGAAGTGATTTTCCGGCTGTGCGGATCGCGTCAGCTAATCAACACAATACAAAATATTAATGCAAACAAGCGCAAGGAGTTGAAAGGTACATTTTTGGGGAACATTTTGATCGCTGAGACGATTAGTTTCAGATTGTTATTAACCGATGCCACAGTAACTTTGCTAATAATCATGTGTGGGGTCGATTGTAACATTCGATCCGGGTCAATAATTTTTTTTTGTTTAAATTTAAATTTAAGTCATTCTGTGCTAATGCACCCCCGTTCCATTTCTTAATAGCGGTCGGCGAAGGATTTCGCTGATGCAGGAGGATGTTACAGATGACCCCAGTACCCGTTACAATTGACCCCACCGCGGCCCAAATTCTTGCCCAATTTCATCTGTGTTTAAAGGGGCGGTGTTCGCAATTCTGTGCATATTTCTGCTTGACATTTTTTAACTATATACCTAAGACTATATTAATGGTACACCATTGGATGCCGAAGCGTTAGACTCTCGGGTTTGTTGGTAAACAAATTAAAAAGGATTTCTGTTACTTTTGTCCCCGGTCTCCCCTATCCTCTATTTATCCGCGCTTCGCATCGACCAGCGAGGGTTCCGTTATACGGTCGTACGCATCCGAGGCCCCGAGGCTATTTCGATTCTCTCAAATCGTGAAAAATCAAGCGAATATAAACTCTCAATGTTTGCCTCTAATTTAATCAGTCACATTCTGGACGCTCGATTTAAATAGTTTCGCCCGAGGGGTGCGTGAATTCCTCGGTCGTTCGGCGCGGGCGGCTGGGGAGGGTTGGAAAAAAGAAGGAAAAAAAAAAAAAAAATTGGAAAATACTGGACGCGGAGAGCGAGGGAGACGGGGGGGGGGAGAGAGAGGAAATCTATGAACTCGTAAAAGGCGTGTTAAAATTTATTTCACCGGAATATAGCGGATGGGTGGTTCGTGTGCGGGTTCGTCGTACGGTACACGTACCACGTGTGCGCGCGCGCGTGTGTGCATGTGTGTGTGCGTGCGACTTGCATTTCGGATCGCATTACTCGCTAGACAGTCCGGGGGAGTCTGCCTATTACACTCGCACTCCATTTATTGGAATGGTTTTCGGGGTGTGAACTCTCGGCCACACATTACGTTATACGAGTATGTGCTCCCCCCTCCCCTCTCCCCCCCCCCCCTCCCGCGGGCTAGGTACATTGTCGTACCATCGTACATTTTCACGCGCTCTTCTCTACCGCCAGTGCTTTTGCCTCCAGCTCTCCACCATTTTCATACCGTAGGTACGTGCCTCTGTGTCCCGGCCACTCCGCATTCTCGGTCTGTTATTTCCGAATTTCAACCCGGAGGTACTCGCGCACCATTTAATTTTTTTTTTTTTGTCGCGAATTCGCGCCAAACCTCGGTCGGTGCAGCGAGATTCTTACATTGACGTACGATTCAATTCTACGAATAAAATGAAATACAAATACATTAAATGCAGGGATCAATAAAAGGTCAACGCAGTCGCGAGATGCAGCGTGATTGCGTAAAACGGCTTCTCCGACTTCAATACAAATGTTGTGTTTCTGATAACTGATTTTATGAGTCGAATTTTAAGACTTTATTTTGAACTTAAGATTGCTTTTAAGTTCGAACTTAAGATCAAATTTAAGCAGGAAATCGAGTTTGAGCTAGGTTCTATCTTAAGTTCGAGCCAAACTTCGATACTAAGTTCGATCTCAAGAGCGATCTTAACTTCCAGCTCATGTTCTAAAATTCGACCCTAATAGACAATCTCAAGCGCGATCTTGAGTTCAAAATAACGTCTTAATATTTGACTGATAAAATGATCACTTATCAGAAACATTACATTTTTATCGGAGCGGAGATTAACTCGAATTTGAACTTAACATCGAACCTCAGTTCGAACTCGATCTTGCAAATTAATCTTCGCAGATGCAAAATTAATCTTCTCAGTACCTTTAGTATACATGATTTTTTCAGATTTTTACACTATCAAGAAGTCCGATAAAAAAAGCTCGACTCCGAATGCTTTCCGACCAAAGTATCTTCACGCTTGGACCAATGTATATTCGTCCTGCACAGTCTACCGTTATCGCGAGCTCGCGAGCTCGTCCATCCGTCTGTCCGTCGGTCGAACAACGAGAGCATCGATGAGAGGGAAATCGCGCGGGGTGTAACCCGGAGCCAAAGCCAAAGCGTGCAATACACGGGTAGCGAAATAGGTAGCGGAGCGCGCACGAGTCTTTGATCTTTCACTATACGCCCATGGGTATCAACGGCTGGGAATTCTTTGTACGAATAAACGTATGCGTACTGGCGCAGCGGGAAAGAGCAATTCTGCGGGGAGAAAACACATAAAACGACTTGTAGTAACATAGAGCGTGAGCGATGCACTGACAAAAGCTGCTCGGCGCAACGGGGCGGAGGGCCGGTTTGGGAGTTAGAAGAAACGCTTAAACGCACCGAACGTTGCTACGAGAGACAGGGAGCACCGAGCGCGGAACGAATGAGCTTTGAAGCTCTCCCGTTCGCCGGCTCGGGCGTGAAGGGTGGGAACAAAAAATTCCAAATGATCGATATCCTCGCAGGGTGATTTAATTTTTTTTCTTTTTTTTTCCTTCGCCCAGAATGCACCGCGGCCGCCGAAGCGAAGACGCGTGACTCATCCGGAGACCCTTCGCGCAGACTCTGGAATGTAATTTACCGAGGGCAAGCTCCCCGAACTCGAAAGTGTAATTATTTCGGGACCGATCTTCGGACAGGAGTTGAGTTCGATTTGCCACAATCTCGAGGTTTCTCTATTTACACTGAGAAAAAAAATGGTTGTATCAACCAAAAGAAATGGTGACATACGATCAAAGCTGTTGTTTGTTTGGTACAAATAAAGCATTGTTTTGTTAAACGATTATTTGCTTCAATTTATTCAAAAATTTTCGATTGGAACAAACATTTTTGTTGCACCAACCGAATGCACCTTTGAACTTTTAATCCAACCATTTTTTTTTCTCAGTGTAGGTGATTCCAGAATCGACTCGCTTTAGAGAACGAACTACAGCATCCGAGGTAGACAGATTGCTTGTTATAAATTGCATACTTGTGTTATTTTCGCCTCAACCGAATTTCGTCCTTTGTGCTTTTCCCTCAACTACACTATACACTATACACTTTGGCGACTTGGTCTTTTGACATTTGCAAAAATAGTCAGTCCCAACCCTCATCTCGGATCTCCGATGTTTTCGCGAGCTCGAAACTCCAATTATTTTGGGGCCGATTTTCGGATAGAAGCTGCAGCCAGAAAAATAATTTATTAAACGGCCACCGTTTATTTGATTTAAATAAAATATTGATTTGATTTTTAAAAAAATGTATTTCATTTCAGTACATATTTACTTAATTTAAGAAAATATTATTTTCATTTATGTAAGAATTGACTTAATTTAGATAAATATTTACTTAATTCAAATAAATATTTTACTTAAACCAAATAAACGGTGGCCGTCAAATAAATTATTTTTCTGGGTGCCATCCTCGTCTCGGATCTCCGATCTTTTCGCGAGCTCGAAACTCCAATTATTTTGGGGCGGATTTTTCGGATAGAAGCTGAGTTCGAATTGCCTCGCGGGTTTCTGATTTGGATGATTCCCGTATCGATCCACTTTAGGGAGCGCACAGCATCCGAGGTAGACAGATTGCACCTTATAAATTGTGTATTTGTGTTAGTTCCGCCGCAACTGAACGTCTTTTGCGCTTTTCCCTTAAGACGTTCGGCTCGCGCTATCGCCGGTAGTGCGCCTGCCGGATCGCTCTTAACTCTACACACTTTGCCGACTGCGTCTCCCGAAATTCGCGAAAGTAGTCAGTCCCGATCCTCATCTCGGATCTCCGATGTTTGGAGAGCCGAAGGGGTTGCGAGGCAGAGCGAGTAGTTAAATATTAACTGTGTACTCAGCAGTTACATTAGTAATGTGGAACCCAGATGCGCGCTCCGCCGGGAGTAAATCTGGCTTCGGTGTTTTCCTGGAGTTTGTGCGTCTCCTCTGTGTACCAGTTGCTCGGTCACAGCATCCGTACCCGATACGCCTTTCCCGATGCGCTCTCGAAGACCTCAGTCGGGGGTTCGAAACACACCCAACGACGCCGAGCGTTTATTTATCTTTCTTCAACCGGAAATGAAATCTGGGAAGTATAGGAAGGGACGCTTCGCTTTTGTAACTTCTTTCATGCGATTTTTATGCGCGGCGAAATGCGAAGCAAAATAAACGAGCGGGGCGCCGGGTACGCATCAATAGAATACCTCGCCCTGCACCCAAAAAAACATTTTTTGTCGGCCACCGTTTATTTGGTTTAAATAAAATATTTCTTTGATTTAAATAAATAATTTCTTTAATTTAAATAAATTATTCCTTTAATTTAAATAAATTATTTCTTTAATTTAAATAAATTATTTCTTTGATTTAAATCAATTATTTAACCATTACAAGCTTATGCAACAACCGACCTGCTAATGTAAGACCCCAAAAAAAAAATGTCCGGCGCAGACAAAAATATAATTTATGAACTTACTCCACAATACATAGTCGCATTTAATTTACCCAAAATAAATCATATACAACACCAACGCACTCACGTTCTTCCTCGCATATAAAAGTAGACGCATAAACAATTGGGAGCTACACGGGCTGAAGGACTCCGGTCGACGGCCCATTGGGCAAAGGAAAATACAAACGAAAAATCTGTATACACCCGCTTACTCACGTAAACATTCTGACCAATAAAATTCTTGTACCACTAAATTATTTATTTGATTTAAATAAATATTTATTTTAATCAAACAAATGTTGTACTTAAACCAAATAAACGGTGGCCGTAAAATAATTTTTCTTTCCTGTGTGTGGCTTCTTTATTATGAAAATTTGTGTTATTATAATTATATTTATTTATTTTTATCTCGTGTCCCTTGATCTGTATTCTGGTCGAGAGGCTTGTACAAATAAAATTTACTGATTGATTTGTAGTTTTTTTACCCCTCCCCACTGCTGCCTCTCGGGTCCCGGAGAGACGCGTGTCCCAAACAAATAAATTTCAGAGACAAAAGCAATCGTTTGAGTTTTGAGAGAACGAGGAGACAGAGAGTGGTTCGAGATAAGGGAAAACAGCCGTCAGGCTCTCTCGTTTATCCCATCCTTTGGCTCCTTTGTACGTCTCTCGGCTTTGAGAGTGGACAGTCTCTCGTACACCGATGGTCCGATCGTACGTAGGTGAAAAAGCAGAGTGAGTTCTGGAGCTCCCGACCGGCAGACTAGGGTCTCTCCGTCCCGTAGCGGAGTCTCCTCTCGCGAATTCCTTTTGTGCTCTCGACTGAAAGCTGCGAACGATGGAATAAGATGAAAGTAGGGAGCTTATGGAGGGACGGTGGGGGAGGGCGGGAGGAAGGTGTTTGAGATGAAAGACAAGAAGCGGAGATAGCGCCGAGAGGCCCTCCGAGGCCCGCTCCCATTTGGTTATCGAAGCGCGAACACAACCTCCGCTTCAGCCACGTTGGCGCAAAGTCATCTCGTAATCCTCGTGGAAATTTTCGGTAATGGCAAAACACCTGTATCGTCACTCGATAATTATTCCCTTGCGTTTGTGTCTGCACTGAGAAAAAGGATGGTATTTCCTACTATAGCGAACAGTTTCCCTGGGAAACGTCGATATGGATACTTTCCCATACTATATATTCAATTGATTAAACTATAATTATGGTTGCAACCACGATGTTTTGTCATTGTTGTAACTATAAAATGTAAACATTCCGCCTGGGAACTATTTTTTATGGTAAAAAAGCAGTCTTGTTGCTTTTACTATGTAATTTTTTCTCAGTGTGTTAATTTTCTTTTTGTTCGGGAAATAATAGATAGTTCGAACGAGAACGAAATTTGAGATTAATCGTACTACATTCTGCTAAAAAATATGGTAATTTTTGCTATGGCAGATACTACCCGAATATCCTGTAATCTGTGCTAGAATATACGTATTTCTTACTAGAAAATATATTAAGCGGTGGCGTCGCAATCGCGAACCGTTTGTTTTAGGTTATAACAATATAATATTACAGGCATATTGTGTAGATCAAATTATACATTAATTTAAAAAATTTGATCGACGAAATTCTCAGTTTTGATACATGGAATTATCAGTTTTGATCCACGAAATTCTTCGTTCTATCGACAAAATTAGCCAAATGTGTAAAATTTTGCCAACCCGCCATCTGGAAAAAAATGCCCACATCCTTCGTGTGAAAACCGCTACGGCCCCTGTGAAAATTTCACATATCACTAATGGAGTCGCCGGTGTACAATATTGCCTGTTCAAAATGTACCATCTGACCCATTAGCTTTCCCGAGATCCTTTTCTCAGTCTATAAAGTCCCTGTAACGATCGTTGCTCGATCGATGCGCCGAAGGTCGGCGGCCCGGGGCGGCGGGGGGGCGGGGGGGGGGGGGGGGGGGGGGGGGGGGGGGGGGGGGGGGGGGGGGGGCGCCGGTGCACAAAAGCTTCGACAATGCCCGTCACGTAGCTCATCAAGTGGAGGGTCGGAGAAATTACGATCCCTGCGATTTGCCTTCCGTACGACACAATATTTACGTTGCATGTGCCATTCGAGGGGGTAACAGAGAGCGGTTCTTTCGCGCGTCGCCACGGCCATTGTGCGGCCATCGTGAGCGGTGTATTCTTTCGCTTAATTTGGTACCCGCTCAGCGAGCGTCGGGACCGCTCTCGAAGCATGCTGTAGTACAAAAAGCACATTTCGCTTCTCTCGCCCGAGGGTCTTTCTTATTGATAGAGATTATGCGAGAGAAAGATATCCGTATGCGGAGAGGATCGTTCCGCTGTGTTACGGCACAAGCGCGCACAGTGACTCGGTGGCGTTCTCGCATCCTTCCGCCCCGCGAGCTTCCGGGTGAGAAGCTCTTACCGAACCATGAATATCTTAGCCTACATAAATCAGGCTGGGGAACATAAAATTCGTATTCACCGGGAGACAACCTGCTTGTTTCGCCCACGTAAGGCTGAAGAATGAAAACTCGTGAATGGAGGCCACATTCGACAATCTTGCGCTGGTTTACCACGAAACTCTTCCGAACCATCGACGATATACTATCTCCGAAAAAAGAAGAAAAATGTATCCGTGTGACGACAAATCTCGAAGTATCGTGGGACTTTTTTGCTATTAGTTCGCTGGCCGACTCGAGCGAAATGCTTGGAAGAACTTGGAAATTTGACCTGTGATAATAAATATTTATTTAACTCAAATAGAGGTTTATTACATGGACATTCACAACCTGCTTGTTTCGCCCACGTAAGGCTGAAGAATGAAAACTCGTGAATGGAGGCCACATTCGACAATCTTGCGCTGGTTTACCACGAAACTCTTCCAAACCATCGACGATATACTATCTCCGAAAAAAAAGAAAAATGTATCCGTGTGACGACAAATCTTGAAGTACCGTGGGACTTTTTTGTTGTTAGTTCGCTAGCCGATTCGAGCGAAATGCTTGGAAGAACTTGGAAATTCTACCTGCGATAATAAATATTTGTTTATCTCAAATGGAGGTTTATTACATAGATATTCATGTATTCAATACAAATGTGTATTTATTTAATTCAAGTAAATATTTATTATATAGATATTCATTTATTCAATACGAATGTGAATTAATTTAATTGAAATATATATTTAGCGATTATGCTGGCTGTTGCGTTTTGCGCACTTGCATGGATTTCGTAAATTAATTTTGCTTTTATCTCAACTACAATAAGAACTCTCAACGCTTCACGGAAGGAGGCACCGAGCAAAAGAAGGGTGGGGGAACATCCAAACAAACAAACAAATCCATAGTTTTCCAAAATATATATAAGAAACGATTTAATTCAAATATATATTTATTCAATTCAAATATATATTTATTTAATTTAACTACATCTTTATTTGAATTGAATAAATATTTATTTACCGTGTCAGTAAAATAAAACATTTTTCTGGGTTTAATTCCCTCCGAAAACCACTGAGGATTTTTCACGCACAATTTTAGTGAGTCCATCCCCTCGTACTCGCTACTTTTCAGCCTCGACTTAGTCTCGCGAAGCGCAGCTTAGCTTGGCACCTTTTGTAAAAAGGCAATTTGTCAAGACATCGCAATGTTCGCTCCAGCATCGTCGAACGAAAAATCGTTAAAAGCCCGGCATCGATAATACACGATAGCCGTATTGTAACTCTGGAAGCCCGAGCAAATGTCGTTTGATTAGAATTATCGAGTACACGGCGAGCGAGGCGAGGTGGGAGAAAACCACGCTGATACCGCCATAGTGTTCGGCGGTTGCGTATTTCGTGCTCGTCCCTGCAAATATATTAATGAACGTGTACGGCAATAAACTGCAATTAGGCACATAATGCCTATATGTGCGTACAGCACCCCTGCCAACGCTGCCGATGCTGCATCGAGTTTAGATCACCCTCTCCCGAGTGTGTAGGTGTTGCTAAACTATGCTTATGGAACATTGCGCGAGTCGGCTGGTTCACTCGCGGACCGCCTGTATCTCCCGCATCATATATCCGGCGGTTCTGGTTCCATCGGATGGCGAGACTTCATTAACATTAACGTATAATTTATATTTGCTGTGGCTTGTTTCATCGACAACATTAGCGTCGGATAGCGCATATAATGGTGAATGTTTTCATTTATTACTACGGCGAGAGGTAGGTGAGGGCGACGGGTGGGGGGGGGAGGGTGGAGTGATTGTACATTTTGATAATGTCGTATCAGTTGCCCGGATGAAAATTGGTGTTTAAAGGATGCCATCCGAGCACGGCGTTATCTTGAGTTAACATAATTATTATGAAGCAGTATGGCAGACCTGATAACGCCCCTAATGTGGAGGGTGCCGAATATCCACTTAATTCCTTTGCTGTCGATTAACAGGGATTGCCCGATCAATGCCTGATCTGGACCTGATCTTACTAGCCGTTGGCTGGCTTGGTCATGCGGACCGTGTGTATTCCAGACCCGGCCCACGTAAGGCTTTCCATAAAACGGCAAGCCTTACCGTTTCCTCATCACGACCTGATCGGTCGTAGGGCCTACGTGGTCAACCATGCTTGGGGAAACTTGCGCGAGTCAGCGGCTTCACTCGCCGACCACCTCTATCTCCAGCATATTCGCCTGTGCAGGTTCCATCGTATGGTGAAATTTCACTACACGTAGAAAAAAGTTTATTGCAATCAAGGAAAATTTATTGAGAACGAAGAAAAATGATTTCTTGCTCCATAACCTAATTAAGCGTTTATTAATGTGTCATATATTTTATTGTTCGATGGCATTATTCTTATTATTAATAATGTTCATTTGGATCCAATAAACGGATATTTATGTAAAATATATATTTTTTTTTGGTCAAGAAACAAAGTTTATATTTGCTCAGGCTTGTTTCATCGACAACATTAGCGTCGACCAAGTATAATCGTGAATGTTTTCGTTTATTACTACGGCGAAAGGTAGGACAGAACGAGTGGGAGACGGCGGAGAGATTGCACGTTTCGACAATGCCGCATCGCTTCCCGGGATAAAAATTGGTATTTAACGGGTGGCATCGGAGCAAGGCTAATTTTTTGAAAAAAAAAGTTTGATTTCTGTAAGTGACGCACCCTCTACGATGCAGGATGACGTCCCTCTAGGATACAGGGACGTCGTTCAGACCGCCAATCGCTGTACGCGCGGGATGAGGATAGGCGGCAGCTAGAAAACGATAAAAAAATGCTCTGCTTCAGTAACATTTTTCCCCATCAGGAGCGACTTGACAGACACGTGTCCCGTTTCGCATCGCACATGTCCCCCGCTTCGAACTCTTCCGCCGGCTAGTTATACGCACCGAATCGATCGATCACATCGTGAACACCCCCTTCGGTCACGCGTTTACTGCACGAATATTCAACGTATTTTTCCCGTCGCTGCAGAGCGACGTCGCGGCTCCCGATTTCTCGCAATCTCTCGACTTCGAGGTAATTTTACCCCCGTAAAAAAACATGTCAGTCGTTAATGCAATATTTACGCAAACACCCCGTCCATATCCGAATACAGTAAAAAAAATGTGTACTTTTTACAACTTATTGTCCACAAACTTATTGTCCACAAACTTATTGTCCACAAACTTATTGTACACAACCTTATTGTCCACAAACTTATTGTACACAACCTTATTATCCACAAACTTACTGTACACAAACTTATTGTACACAACCTTATTGTCCACAAACTTATTGTACACAAGCTTATTGTCCACAAACGGCAAGTCTTTATTGGTTCATTTTTCGATCGCACCATCCGGCTTTTAGTTTGACAAACAAAATTAATAACTGAAATTGTTAATAACATGGAAAATAAAAAGACAAGTTTGTATATTCAAGCCTTAAGAATCGAGTTTGTAACTTATTTAACAAAAATATTTTCACGAAACTTCGTATTCCTATTTAATGAAATTATTTTTTGCTGTGTACGAAAGTGACTCCCGTTTGTCCGAGAGGCTGAAAGCGCTGAAATTCAATAAAGAAAGAAACGAGGAGACCGAAAGAGTAAGTGAGTGGCGGCAAAAAGTCTTGTCAGATTAATCGACTAACGATACCAGAATTTCCCCTCGAGTAGTCGGCGCATTCCCATGCCGGGCTTTCGTTATCGCTGCCGAAAAAACCCCTCGGATACGGTGAGCCGTCATTGTACTCTTTTTTGCTTCGAATTAATAACGCACAATATATATGTATATACATCCCGAAAATAAAGAGGCGCTCGCCGGGAACTCCACCGTTCAGGAATTCCATCGATCATTCAAAAAGTTCCGTCTCAATCACCGATATCAAGGAAGTTCCCGTGTGGAGTAAAGTTCCCTGTAAAATATTCACTGACCCCACTCAGAAAAAAGATTTATTAAAATCAAATAAATTTCGATCTTCAAATGACGTTCATTAAGATATATGAAATGTTTACTTGCCTTAAAAAAATCCGTACTAGATTCAAATATATTACACTATTCTTTAGTGTAAGTAAAAAAATGTATTCAAAGATCTGTACTTTAAAATAAATGTTTCAAGACAAACACGGTTATTATCCGATAGCGCGCATTACCGAGTCGTCGACACGTCAGTCGTATAAAAACATCTCTCGCTGATAGTACAAGACTAGATTTATTCCTTACGGGGAACCGTTGTAATAGAAAGGCAACTCATCGGTTTGTTCTTATGAAACTTTGTTTGCTTCAAGCTGTGTACACAGAAAAAAGAAGTTTGTACTTTTTACAACAACTTATTGTCCACAAACGTTCATAATTTTTTATTCGTTAATTTTCTAGTTTTACAAACAAAAGTACAAACTAAAATTGTCAATGACACGGGAACTAAAAGGACAGGTTCGTATATTTAAAAAAGTTACAAACTATTTTGTAACTTATTTAACAAAATTATTTTTACGAAATTTCGCATTCCGATTTTACGAAATTATTTTTTACTGTGTAGCTCGATCGAATTGGGGTTGTGAATGAGTCCTCGAAGAACATTGGTTATGTTATCAGTATAACTAATGTGCGACGTGATTAGTGAAATCTTGCATCGATAACGGATCCGTATGATTATTTAATAATAAAACATTAATTGTTGATGCCTCCTCACTAGTACAAATTCCTTAATCAACAAAAAGTTCGTTTCTGCGTCATTCATAAATCACATTAATTCCCACATGATCAAAAGCTGCAGGTCCGTCACAAAACAAATAAACAAAATTATTCCTCACAAATATCCGTTTATTAGTTCCAAATAAACATTAAAAAATAAAAATAAAACCATCAATCAAATTAATATATAAAAAATTAATAAAAGCTTTGTTACTTTCTGAAAGCAAATAAATATTTTTCGCCATCCTCAATAAAATGTCTTTGATCGGCACAAACGTTTTTTCCGTGTGCAGAGCCCCGGTAATTGCGATTTTCGTAACGCGTCTCGTCGTGACCGGGCGTTTTCCCTCCGTTACAGGTCGCGCGGACACTTTCCCCGGTGTGCGCTCAATAAACGTCCAGTCACGCGAATTTCACGATCTTGTAATTACCGAGCGTTCGGTATATACGGTTCCCGTTCCATCGGTCCGGCGCCTTCCACCGCAGCCGCGATGACCGTGGAATCGTCGCGTTTGCCGCGGAGCGCCCGGGCATTTCCACGTTTTCACCCGGGTCGTTCTGGCCGTCGAAGCCGGGCGCGGTCATCGGCCGCTCAGCGGTGATTCGGCGACCCAACCTGGATGTCCCATCGAGTCGCGCGGTGCGGAATGACGCGGAGCCATGCCAGCGACCGGGCACAAACGTTGTTAAATCAAAGGGCCAACAGCTGTGACCCTTTATGCACTCGGTATTACGTACGAGAGTTGCCCACGGTCGTTTCTGTTCCTATCCGTAAAGTACCGGCGGGCATGTACAGCCGAACGGGTTTAAACCGCCGGCGTGCTCGGCTGTTGCGACTGCTGATGCTCTCCCGTGCGCCCGACAGCCGCACACGTTCCGCTCTCGACGTCGAGTGCCCTAAACTGCGTCATCACTCCTGGGGGAAACTCACGTCGCCCTTCTCTCCGACACTCGCTCCCGCAATCCTCGCGTCCTGCTCCAGCTGTACCCAAAACGTCGTAGTACGCGGCACCTCGCCGTACACCCAGCGCAAACGTGCTCCAGCCACCGCAGAGTACTCCACTCTCGGCATGATATCGTTACACGCCTCCGCTGTTGTTATTGCTCTTGCTGTCGTCATTATTTTTGGGATTGTTATTGTCGTTAGCGACGCGGAGCCACCGGAACTTCAGTCCTTTGCGATGATTCTACTTTCCGGGTGAAATCTTGACAGTGGTAAAGAGAAGGTCCATCCACATTAAGGCGGTTGGAGGGAAAGGTGTTCATTTTGCCTAAATTCGAGAAATTCGGGCAAGAATTGCAAACACTTCCCAATGTTATAAAAATCTGAAAAAATGCATACTTATTATAGGCACT
>JAPYZC010005475.1:0-17136 GCA_030522665.1 Ichneumoninae sp. A BG-2022a | reverse complement strand
TTTTTTTTTTTATTCGTCGTTTTTTTCTCTCGCGGTGGACCTCGCCCGAGTGGTACGATCGCGGGCGGAACTCCGTGACACGCCGATGGTCGCTCGTCGGCAATCATCGACGAGAGGATTCCCATTGGCCTCACACCAAAGATCTATGGAACTTTTGTGAGATTATGAAAAATTGCGGATTTTTTGCGAGCTGTCGAGTTACGACAAAATTACCGTCATCTGACGGTATTCTTCTTTTTTTGATTATTTTTATAAGTGAAAATGACGTTCACTTTGATGCACGGCTTTTTACGGTCCTACATGAGCGTCAAGTTACCAAAACACCTACTTTTAGATGCGAAATGACGGTCATTTTTTTCGGTCACAAATGGTCACACTTTTCTTCACACTGCATGCATTTGGATGTATTCGAGATGGATAAATGTAACTTACGAAGTAGCAGAAGTTAAAGGTGAAGTTTCCGGTTAGGATAAGCATAAGGAAAGGATAGGATTCACAATTCGTTATAAAAGCGCACTCGCCTGAATATGTTGAATGTGAAGTAATGTATTTATGTTTTTCTCGTTACAAACGTTTTATCGCATTTGCTTCCATTTGTGTATTCTTTATAGAATCATTAATGCAGTCATTTATTCGGAACGGAAAGGCGCGGGAAATTTGAATAATCGGTCGCAAATAAAGCGTTGATTTTTTTATGCGTCAACTGACGATCTTGGACCGTCACGTGACCGGCGAGGGACCCGCTTTGTGACAACCTCGCATCACTAAACTTGTGCGAAAGATCTATCGAACTTGTGCAAAAGATCTGTCGAACTTGTGCAAAAGATCTATCGAACTTGTGTGAAAGATCTATCGAACTTGTCCGAAAGATTTATCGAACTCGTACAAAAGATCTATCGAACTTGCGCGAAAGATCTACGGAAATTGTGCGAAAGATCTATCGAACTTGTGCAAAAGATCTATCAAAACTGTGCGAAAGATCTATGGAACTTGAGCAAACGATCTATGGAACTTGTGCAAAAGATCTATCGAACTTGTGCGAAAGATCTATCGAACTTGTGCAAAAGATCTATCAAACTTGTGCAAAAGATCTATCGAACTTGTGCGAAAGATCTATCGAACTTGTGCAAAAGATCTATCGAACTTGTGCAAAAGATCTATCGAAATTGTGCGAAAGATCTATTCAACTCGCGCGAAAGATCTACTGAACTTGTGCGAAAGATCTATCGACCTTGCGCGAATGATGTTTCGAACATTGCATACGAGACTATTTTTATCCCTTACAAAAGATTCGACAGAACGAATCGGGCCAAAGCGGTATCTCGTTTTGCCCCGCTGGATCACCCACCTCGCATTTCCACCTGGAGATCAACGACAGCCATCTCACTCGGCGTTACTTCGTAAATTGCTGGTAACGCAGTGAGACTCTCCGCGGTTATTATTCTGAAATATGTTTGGATGTGAGCGACAACGAATAAAAATACACGGAGGACGCGTGGGCCAAGTCCGCACGCACGTTAGACGCCTCGGACAACGAAACTAAGAAGAAAAAAAAAGAATGAGTGGAAGATGAGGAGGAGGAAGAAAATGAAGAAGAAGAAGAGGAGGAGGATGAGGAAGAGGACGGTGGATAAAAGGAGGAAGAGGCAGAGGACAGTGCGTGTGGGAGTCCCAGGGTGGCCACCTGTCCGGGCGATTGCGGTGCTGGTATGCACCGATAGGATCAAAAACTGTGAGGATAGTATACCCTACCGGGACCGCAGAAAACCGAACCGAACGACGAACGCCCAGCGCGCTAAGCAAAGACAAGGGCGGTAACTCACCCCGACAAATTATAGACTGGATCGGATGGAGAACGCCGGTCCATGTGCTTCTCCCGATATCTGCCTCTCGCCTCTTACGTCCGATCCTTCCTCTCCCTTTGCCTCGTTCTCACCTGGAGACCCGCCGCGCGCACGATCACCTCGTACCCGTAACTTTGTATTTCTCGTTTTTACTTCTCGATTTTTTTTTTTTTTCAAATAATTATTATCATTATTATTTATTCGTACTTTTCACGCGTGCGTGCAGCGCGTTAAAGACGAGTCGTCGCTTTCGATCTTCGGGAACACACTCGCCGGCGACATGATCGCTGATTTGCGATCGATACAAAGTATAGCGGCGGAGATATTAAATAAAGTGGAGTCTCGTCGGTTTAATCCGCGGGGAATTCCATCGTCGAGTTAACGTCGGTGGTCGATCGAGCCGACAGGACATTGCGGCGGGACGGCGGCCTGTTGCATAGATCTTGGAAAAAATGATTGTGACGATGATCGGGGAAAGTGTTGTCGTGAAATTGAAACAAGAGAGTACAAGGGAAAAAAATGTTCCGAAGGTAGCCAGAGACAAGATTGTCCGGGCTGATAGGGTTTACGATGAAAAAGTACTACACGGTTTGTCGCTTCATGGAATTAATAACTATCTATCAATGATAGCGAGGTCGAGCGTTGCATCATGCGAGCCGGTGTGTGGATAAAAAAGACACACGCTTACACGCTTGTCCGTTGGGACCTGCTACATGGTGTGACAGACTCCGTGATCGTTCGGGATTATATAGCATGATCCGATGCAGTTAAGTTTCGAGACTCGGATAAAGAGGTGGAGATGTACGACGACGGGACGGAAAGAGGATGGCTGCACGCATCCGAAACTTTGATTAAATGAGAGTCGCGAGGGGATCGCCGAGCGGCACGACTCATTTGTCTGCTCCCCCCACAGTTAGCGTTTGAGTTATATTCTGCTCCTTGCGGTCGCCCGCCCGCACGCTTACCTGCTTCGACGATAGATCTATAAATCTATATACCCTCTACGGACCCATCGATCCTTAAACAGGTCTATAGGATACATAGATCTGGGATCTATGGATCTTACAGATTTATCTAAATCCATAGATGCTATATATCTATCTAGATCGATAGATCGATAAATCGTACGGATCTAGAATTTGTCGATCGAGGATCTATGGATCTATATGATCTACAGGATCTATAGGATCTATGGGATCTACAGGATCTATAGGATCTATAGGATCTATAGGATCTATAGATTTATCGAATCTAAAGATCTAGGACTTGGATCTACATGAATGTTTATACACCCTAAGAAATAGCCAAAAGATCCACGAGTAAAAAGAAACGCACCCCAAAATTTGATCCCAAAATAAGGAAGAGCGGAAAGATTGCACCTTGCCTTATGGGAGGTCCCCGCAGTCTCCGCAGTCTCCTCTCGAACGCGATTAATAATTACCTTCTAAATAACGAGAACCAAAAAAAAAAGAGCCATGATCCGATGTTTTAGTCAAAGACTCGAGCTTCGTCGAATCTTCCGCATCGTCGAAGATCGGCCATAGAGGGGACGAGAGAAGAGCGTACCGTGTGCGGTCCTTCGTTCTCGCATCCCCTCGTTTGCCCCCCCCCCCCCGTCCAAGATCTCTCCTGTATGGAGCAGCAGAAACAACGCCAGCAGGAGCAGCGAACGCGTCGGAACCATCGGGATGACGCTGGTAACCCGATATATATTCGAGAACGGCAGAAGCAGCAGCAGAAGCGTATAGAGAGGACCCATGTGCCACAGACGGCTTCCATATAGATGTTCCAAAGGAAATAGGGCCTTGTCGGTCTCGTACCAATAACTACGCGGAACTCGGCCGTATCGCTTTCCCATCGCTGACGGTCCTCCGATCTATTTTCCCCGCCGACCTCTTCGCTTATTCGACAGCAATGTCCATTACGCTTTTATCGCTCTTTAACCGTCCTACCTTGATTTCCATTGCACTCGTGGGGATTTCACGAGCCACCGACTCTCGGATATCCGCTATAACGATCCTCCAATAACGATCCTTATTTTCTATCTATATCTATAGCTTCTTCCTCTTTCGCTCGGGAACGCGAACGCGAAACGAGAGCTCGATCGCTCGCGCGTTCCGCGCCGAACGGCGAATGGACTCCTGAGGGTACACGAGAAGCCGCATACGTACGGGATCGATACGGGCGCACAGGTGCGCCCCGCGCGTTTCAACCCCCCCTACGCGAACCTCGTTTACGGGACACCCTTTCGATATCCTCGTACGCCTTCCAGGGTTTGTTTTACGTCAACATCGAACCCTCGACTGATACATCATAGAATCCGGCTTGCAGATATGGAATATGCTAATTATCGGCGCTACTGGGGATTCCTTGATAGCCTTTCGATCCGGGTGTCCTGTTTTTTTGTTCGTTTGTGCGTGGGTTTTTTTTTTTTTTTTTTTTTTTTTTTTGGGGGGGATCGTGAAAGACTTTGTATATTCTACGCCCTCGTGGACGATGGAAACCGTCGATAGGATCCGACATCCAAACTTGGATTGCCGAGATTGGAGGCTGAGATTGTGTGTATAAAATATGTGTATGGCCGGCATTAGGCAAGGGCGAGAGGAGGCAAAAGTATCGTCGAAGCATTCTTGGTTGTGGTATTCGAGAAATTGAAGAAAAAAAAACTGAGAGCCTCAGACAGCGTGACGCGTGCGTTCGGGCCTATTAGAATGCAATACCTAGAAAAGGGCCGGAGCGTTAATTTTGACCCTTGTTTCCGAAGCCACGTTTTCCACCGAATTGAGTCTCAGGCATTTTTTTTTTGTACACCGGGCGGCATCGGTGGAAGAATGTTTTGAGACTCTTAATGCCCAAAAACTTTTATTTACAAAAAGCAAAGCGACAATCTGTATCTGATATTTTAAGATTTTTCTTAACGTGAATATATTTATTTTTCTACTTTTTGTTTTCAAGTAGGCCAGAAAAATAAATTTCCTTATGCACTGAGTAAAGGATTTGATAAATATGACTATATCGGTTGGAGGATATAACATTGTAAAAAGAAATTGTAAATTTAATGTACCGGACTGGAAGTTTTTACGCAAAAACTGGTACATTAAATTTAATGTACAATCGTCACGAACAATTAATATATTTTTTCATTGAAACTAAAGTAAATTATAAAAATTAAGATAGCTTTATAGTAAAATTAAGGTAAATTATTAAAAATTAAGAATTTTTAATATACTGAACATTAATTTTTCATCGCAATCGTACATGAAATTAAATATATCAGTTTTTGCATAAAAACTTAGTTCGGTACATTAAATTTCATACGATTTTGTTTACCACCTATGATAGGAAGTACCAGATTCATAAGAATTTTTCGTAGATATTGTGGTAAGAATTCTTGGAAAATCTGAGACTTTCTACCATAGGTGGCACCTTAGTTCCCACTACTATGCACGCTGTAAAAAAAACACCGTATGAAATTTAATGTACGGTACTGGAAGTTGTTACGCAAAAACTGGTATATTAAATTTCATGTACAATTGCGATGAAAAATTAATGTTCAGTGTCTTAAAAACATTGGGAATACCTTGATTGTAATAATTAATTGATTGTACTATGAAATTCCTTTAATTTTTATAATTTACCTCAATTCCAATGAGAAAGTACATTAACTTTTCATCATAAATGTACATTGAATTTAATGCACCAGTTTGTCCATAAAAACTTCCAGTCAGGAACCTTAAATTCAGATATTTTTTTTGTACACTCTAATGTATCCTACGGTAATTTTTCTTAGATGACCGTTTTTACAAGATCCTTCTCTCAGTGTATCGGCACCTTCGACTCTGTTATCCCCGTGTTGCTGCCCCTTATCGGCGGGTTTACGCAGCGGAGGTGTCGACACGTATAAAACAGAGAACGCTCGCTCGACCGATTTGACGAGAATCGAGTGATACGTGGAATTCCCGCGAGTCCCTCGGACTCGAGGGGGTGTCGACGGCGATACCCTCGGGACCCTCGAAGTGGTGTCTGCCGCCCGGGGAAAAAACCGGGAAGTGGTTCGAGGGCGAAGCTGGATCTCGTTGTATGCGGCAGCGTCGCCGGCGAGCGAGACTCGCCGCTTGATAACGCCGACCATATCAACGCTGCCGATGTACATTAACAGCCAACGCACGTGTTAAGTTAATTTTTTTTTTCATGACTATTTTAGCCTCGCATATTTCACCGGCGATTATTTTATACAATTTTTTTAATTTTCATATTTCCTTCGTCTATGTATAAAATTTGTTTTTGAAGCCACATTTTCCACCGAATTGAGTCTCGGACATTTTTTTATACACCGGGCAGCATCGGTTCAAGAATATCTTGAGACTCTTAATGCCCAAAAATTGTATAGGGTAAAAGTGGGGAATATGGCCCGGTCCATATTTGATTGATTTACGTGTTAATACGGGTGGTCCATATTCCCCACTTTTACCCTATTTACAAAAAGCAAAGCGACAATCAGGCTCTCATATTTTAAGATTTTTCTTAACGTGAATATATATATATTTTTTTTTTTCTACTATTTTTTTAAAGTAGGCAAAAAAAATAAAATTCCTTATACACCAAGCTGGATCTCGTTGTGTACGCATCGTCGCCGGCGCGCGAGACTCGCCGCGTGATAACGCCGAGCATATCAACGCTGCCGATGTACATTAACAGACCGCACGTGTTAAGTTCATTTTTCCATGACTATTTTAGTCTCGCATATTTCACCGTTGATTATTTTACACAATTTTTTTTATTTTCATATTTCCTTGGTCTATGTATAAAATTTGCTTAATCTTATCGGGGAAACAAGCGAGCTACGCCCATCGCGGGAGTCTGCTCTCGCGCGCAGCTGTTGGTACGATTCCGATAGAGCGCGACGTTCGCGGCTGATTGTAAATTCAACGAAACGAGCCGATGGAACGTGAGGGTAGCTCGTTGTAGTTACTCTCTCGCCTCCTCGCCGCTCCGATCCTCTTCTTGCACGATACTCGCCACTTTCCGTCCCTCATGCACGCGCATTGCGCACACGCGCGTGTACGTAGAGGCCCCACACTCGGCTCACTCTCCCCCTCGCCCACGCGGATCGCCACACTATATTACACCCTTTTTACGTTTCTTATAAGCTATATCTCGTAAAGATCTCGTACCCGGTTGCAGGAGGTGAATTTACGCTCCACAGCGAACGAGAAACTATTCAGGGAAGTCTTCGAGGGATTCTCTCGACGCTCTTCCCGATGAAGAGAATCATCGAGGAACAAATGTGTGACAACATAATTAAAATAAAAATACCATTTTTTATTTTATTTTTTTATTTATTTTTTAGCCATTCTTGACTTTTATGGCTTTAGAATATAACAAATGTTTTACATTCACTGTACACTTTGGTCTTGCCGGTGCTTACATTGTGCCTTACTGACTAGGTAAAATAAAAATACCATTTTTGTGTTTTTTACGAACTATGGCTCGTAAAGATCGCGTACACGGTTAAAGACAGTTAAAAAAATTTTTGTGAAATTTAATGTATCGGAGTGGAAGTTTTTATGCAAAAACTTGTATATTGTATTTTATGTACAATTGCGATGAAATATTAAGGATAATAATGAAGCTTTAAAAACATTGGGAATATTTTAGTTTTTAATAACTTGCGTTATTTTTATTGAAAAAGTATATTAATTTTTCATCGCAATTGGACATTGCATTTAATATACCAGTTTTTGCATAGAAACTTCGAGTCGAGTACATGAAATTTAATACAGCAGTTTATGCACAAAAACTTTCAGTACCGGTACATCAAATTTCATGCGAATTTTTTTACAGTTTTTACGTTCTACTCACTGAGAAAAAACAAATGGTTGGATTAACCAAACATCGCGTTCGAAAATGTTTGCTCCAAATAAAGCATTACGTTATGTTAAACGATAATTTTCTTCAATCGATTCAAACATTTTTGTCATAGCAACCAAAAAACACCTTTGAACGTGTGTCATCGCGCCTTGGTTAATCCAACGATTTCTGTTAACTAATCCTACAACATTTCTTTATCTTTCCGGACACAGCCTATGTATATGAAATTGGTGATTCGCATTGGTCCACAGTTTCCATACTGCGTCGACACTGCGCAATATTCGATCATAATTTGAAAAAAAATTAATAATAATTTTTAAAACCGGTCGATCAATATATAAGTCAATATATATCGATATATAAGCTTTAAAGGCCCTAATTCCCAATCATGCGTCATTAGTTTCGATCATTTATCGACCACGCTGTAAATAAGTAATAAAAAAAAAAAAAAAAACAAAACATAAAAAAAAAAAAAAAAAAAAAAAAAAAAAATCAATATCTTTCGATATTTTTTTTGTCCTTCCGGACGAAGCTACGGAGTGAAATTGGTGGCTCCGTTTCGCATTGGTCCGCGGTTTCCATGGTCCCGCGCCGACACCGCGCAGTCATCGATCCTCTGCCGGAGTTAGGCGTGACGTCGGTGGTCCCCCACACCGCTTTACCTATATATACACATATATACATATTAAATTTATATATATGTATTATACATATATATTCGTTCCATCGCTACTGCTAGCGAGGCTTTGGCGCACACAGATAGAAAAGCATGGTTCACCCCCGTCGATGGCTCGGAGTTTCTCCTCGTCGTCGTACCTGACACGCCGGAGTCGGAGTCGTCCCTCGACCGCGGCTTCGCCGTGCATATCTCGTTCCCGGATATCCCGCGGGCAAAGGAACGAGGACGAGCCAGCCAGCGAGAGAGCGAATGAAAGAGGAAAAAAAAAAGACAAAAAAACGAACGATCGTGGATCTCTCCGGAGCCCTCCGCCATACGTATTCCCGAGGCGGACGTACTATTTCATACGTATACGAGGCGTAGACTTGGCGTTCCTCGTTAAGTGGTCTCCGCAAGGGAAGGAGAGGATAGGCTCATTGCGCATTTATTGCGCTCGCGGCGCACGAAGCTCCTTTCAGAGTGTCATTATATCACTCTATATAATATGATGATTATTATTTTTAATTTGTCAAGAAAAAAATGAGCTTCGGCGACCCTAGCCGGGCTGGCAGAGACTTTCGTTTGTTACTTCGTTTCGGAGCCCGGGCGACCAGCATCGCTTCGAAATGTCGGGCCAATTAAAATTATTAAACTTCCTCGGAGACCCAAAATTTCGCCGTAATTTCGGAAGATACCATTTATTTATTTTTTTTTTTTTCTCAAATTATGGTCGCTCAGAAAAATGGATAAAGGAAAAGAGATATGCTTGTTGCGCGTTTATTGTGCTCGCGGCTCGAGAAGCTCCTTTAAGAGTGTCATTATATCACTCTGTATAGGGGAAAAGTGGTGAATATGGGCCACCCCGATTAACACGTAAATCAATGAATTATGGACTGGGCCATATTATACACTTTTACCCTAATATGATGATTATTATTTTTAACTTGTCAAGAAAAAAATTAGCTTCGCCGACCCTTGCTGGGCTGGCAGAGACTTTCGTTTGTTAATTCGTTTCGGAGCCCTCGGCTAACACCCCGGGCGACCAACATCGCTTCGAAATGTCGGGCCAATAAAAATTATTAGACTTCATCGGAGACCCAAAACTTCGCCGAAGATACGATATTTATTTTTTTTCTCTCAAATTATGATTGGCCAGAAAAATGGATAAAGGAAAAAAGATAGGCTCGTTGTTTGTTGCGCTCGCGGCGCACGAAGCTTCTTTCAGAGTGTCATTATATCATCTCTATATAATATGATGATTATTATTTTTAATTTGTAAACAAAAAAAATGAGAATGACTTTCGTTTGTTACTTCGTTCGGAACTTCGTTGCTAGCCCTCGGCTAACCCCCCGGGCGACCAGCATCGCTTCGAAATGTCGGGCCAATTAAAATCATGAAACTTCCTCGGAGACCCAAAATTTCGCACGTAATTTCGGGAAACACATTAAAAAATTTTTTTCTCAAATTATGATCGTGCAGAAAAATTGACAAAGGTAAAGAGAAGCGAAGCTCCTTTTTCAGAATGTCATTATATCACTCTATATGGTATAATCATATAATATAATGATTATTATTTTTTATTTGTCAATAAAAAATGAGCTTCGAGCCTAGCAGGCCTGAAACAGACTTTCGTTTGTTACTTCGTTTCGAAGCCCTCGGCTAACCCCCCAGGCGACCAGCATCGCTTCAAAATGTCAGGCCAATTAAAATCATGAAACTTCCTCGGAGACTCAAAATTTCGCAGTAATTTCGGAAGACACCATTTTTGTTGAATATTTTGTTTGTTTGTTTTTTCTTAAATTATGATCGCGCAGAAAAATGGCCTGCAGATCGGTAACTTGCTCGTGCGGAGCCTCGGAGGATCGAGCCGGTGTACCGGAAGTGTCTGCGGATCGTTCGAGGCCTTGCGAGCGAGCCTGAACGACAGGAGTTTCCTTCGGCTCTTCGAGATAACGCGCTCCCCGTACCGGAAGTCGAAGGCCAGTGAAGAAGCGCCGAGCGGGACGAAGAACCGCGTTTCCCCGCGACCGGAAGTCAACCGGGCGAACGACCCGCCGAGGGTCTCCGAGGATCGCTTGGTCCTGAGAAAAACGTTGGTGAGAGACAAGAGGACGCTCGGCTCGGAGGATTTTTCGTCAAAGTTCGCGAGAAAGTTCGTCGCCGGTGAGCCGCACGAGGTTCGGGCCGGTCCGAGACCACCGACGATCCCTCCGCCACATCCGGGATGGCCGTGTCCTCCGCCTCCGCCGGACTCCTCGTCGGGATGTGGTTACTGCCCGCCGTGCCCGCCGAGGGGCATATGTCCTCCCGCCAGTCCTCCCGGTGGTGGAGATCCAAAGCGCAAGTATCCGCCGTGTCCCGATCAACCGAAGTCGAAGGATTCGGGCAAATGTCCGTCCAACCGTCCTGACCGTGCATCGCCATGTGGTTCGGGATCCAATCCTAGTGGTGGAGATCTAAAGCCGAAGTATCCGCCATGTCCCGATCAACCGAAGTCGAAGGATTCGGTGAAATGTCCGTCCGATCGTCAGTCGCCATGTGGTTCGGGATCCAATCCTAGTGGTGGAGACCCAAAACCCAAGTACCCACCATGTCCGGATCAACCGAAGTTGAAGGATTCGGTCAAATGTCCATCCGACCGTCAGTCGCCATGTGGTTCGGGATCCAATCCTAGTGGTGGAGACCCAAAACCCAAGTATCCACCATGTCCGGATCAACTAGAGTCGAAGGGTTCGGTGAAATGTCCATCCGACCGTCAGTCGCCATGTGGTTCGGGATCCAATCCTAGTGGTGGGGACCCAAAATCCAAGTGTCCGCCGTGTCCGGATCAACCGAAGTCGAAGGATTCGGTCAAATGTCCGTCCAACCGTCAGTCGCCATGTGGTTCGGAAAGAGTTCCGGACAAGCCGGATGGGCCGGCCAAGTGTCCTGAGAGCACTTACCAGAAGAAATGCGCTCCTAGTCTCTGGAGTAAGGAAACCTCTATCCCTCCAGCCGGGTTTCCGGCCAATCTGGCAAATCGCGGATATTCTTGCAGTTCTACCGATAAGAGCGAGATCGAGGCCAAAGCTTCGCGGTGCGCCTCGAAGAACAAGAGGACGGAAAAGCCGAAGAGGCCGGAAGCTGTGGATGAGAAGTGGGAAAGTTCAGCTGAAGGAAGGGTGATTTGTGTAAAGCCGGGTCGAAGAAAGAACCAAGGTAATTCTTCGGGGAAGACGTGCGGGAAGAAAGCGCCGATTTCCGACGATTCGAAGAGTCCTTGCAGATCGTTCTCTTCGGGATTTTGGTCGGTTAGACAGAATTGCGACAAGGGTGAGAAGAGAGCTAAGATCTTTTCGACGAAGAGAACGAAGCCGGGACCTGCGTGCGGGAAGAACGGAGAGGCGGAGGAATGCGAGGGAACGAAGAGCGGAGCAGGAGGAAAGAGTTACAGAAGGAAAATGATGTCCCCCGAGTGCGGGGATGATAAAGGAAGTGGTGGAAAAACTTCGAAGAGGGAAGAGTGCGGGGAGAAGAAGTTTGATCCGTGCGGAAAAGGAAAGTCCTCGTAGTTCCTGCCTAGGGTGCAACAACCTCTTCAAGTACACTTTCGACGATCGGCGGAGGACTCCTCGTTCGTTCGTTTTTGAACTTACGCTGCTAGGGACGGGAATTGTTAGTCGGCCGACCAAGGGCCTGGTTAAATGGGCTCCGGCAGATTAATCGGTTGCGCCAATGAGTTGGTCGGATGTAAACTGGTTGCTGAATTAACAATTCGTTGGCGACCAACTACCTCATTGAACCAACCAATCAATTTATTGGCGCAACCAATTATTTTATTGGCGCAAGCAATTTGTTGACCCAACCAATTAATTTGATGACCCAACCAATTAATATGTTGACCCAACAATCAATTTATTGAACCAATCAATTTATTTATTGACCTAATCAATTAATGTATTAACCCAACCAATTCATTTATTGACCCAACCAATTCATTTATTGGCCCAACCAATTCATTTATTGGCCCAACCAACTACTTTGTTGACCCAACCAATTAACTTGTTGGCCCACCAATCAATTAATTGACCCAATCAATTAATTTACCCAATCAATTAATTTATTTACCCAATCAATTAATTTATTTACCCAATCAATTAATTTATTGACCCAACCAATTAATTTATTGACCCAACCAATTAATTTATTGACCCCACCAATATTTTATTGGGCGCAGCAATTCATTTATTGGCCCAACCAACTACTCTGTTGATCCAACCAATTAACTTGTTGGCCCACCAGTGAATTTGTTGATCTATCCAATTAATTTATTGATACAACAAAATCAATCCCCGGTTCGCGTTTCTAAAACCACTTACTTGGTTGTTCCACCGACAATAATTGCGCTCCTGTCAAAACAGCTTCCCGATCGATGATCCTAGAATCCCGCGATCGATCAAAATTTGCAATACCCCTTGCCCACCAATGACTCCGTGTCGTCAAATAAAAACCGCATCAAACGAACTCCTGCTCCATCATTTCTCTTCTCCAACACGGTCAGACCTTTCAAACGTGTCGACGCACTTCCCTGACACTTGTACTTACCAGCCAAGTTCCCAACCACGACTCTTCGCAGCTCAATATCATTACAACAGTTAACCCCCCCCCCCCCTCCTTTCCCTCCCTCGATCGCACGGCATTTCAGCGGACCATCTTTTTCACATGCACGAAACAATTAAAAAAAAAAAAAAAAAAATTAGGGTAACCGCGCACAACCTTGATTCGTAGCCACCCTCATGAATGGGACTTCTGGCCGCGATTGCAATTACCTCGGCATTCAGACTCGCTCCACGGGGCACCGTTCGGGCTTGAATTCCTGCGTTCGCTCTTTGCGATGCGGTTGTGCGCGTCCACCGTGCGCGACGTACCTGGCGCCTCGTCGCTCCTCGGGACGGCCTTTTGCCTAATGCCAAAACCCGGCCGAGGGGACGAGAGCGACCCGGCAGAAAAACTACGCACCGTGATGCGGGGGGCCTCCGTCCTGTCGCTGCTCCACATTCAGCCTCCTCATTACGGCACACTGGTCTGGAAGCTCCAACATCGCCTCGCATGGGAACGCGATATCCACCGACGACGACGACCTTTTCGTTATTTTTCCCTTTTCACCGGTCCCGCTGCTCTCTTCAACGCTTTTCCACGACCATTGTGCACGTCGCGCGGCAACGGCCCCACAAAAACGCGCGCGCCAACGATTCAACGGGCCCTCGGTACCCGGGACAAAGGGAATCAATCCTCCCCGCAGCGCCCCGGCCACTCGTGACCTTATTATTCGTTTTTTTTTGTTTTTTTATTTTTGTATTTTATTGTTTTTTGGGCGGGTGGACTGTGGCTAAATCTTTGGCGCGAATCTGAGAGATCCTTGGGGCCTGTTTTTAAAGTGTAGGTTTCCTTTTTTGGGGGGGGGGGGAGGGGGAATTTTATTAACTCGCAGGATTTCACACACATGTTTTGTTTTTATTTATATTTATTTTATTTTATTGTTTTTTGGGCGGGTGGACTCTGGCTAAATCTTTGGCGCGAATCTGAGGGATCCTTGGGACATGTTTTTAAAGTCGAATCTTACCGTTTTTTCGGGCCGATTTTTATTAACTCGTAGAATTTCGCACACATGGTTTATTTTTTTTTCGTTCATTGAGGCATGGAGAAGAGACGTCAACGACTTTGTCAGAGGAGACACAAAGGGACGCTCTATCCGTTGAGCGTCACTCCCCTGAAGTGTGAAGGGTGTGTACCGAAGAAGGGCACACGAAAGGCACAGCGGGAGACGCCACCGCAACGCGGATATCGTCATCGTCGTGCCACCGTCCGGTGTCCAGGATCGAACAATGGATCAACGAGACGTGTCAATTATTCGGGCCCGAATCCGAGGGAGTGAACATTTCTTGGCCCTCGTGAAAATCACACCGCGCGGTTTCCGGTCGGGCACCAAAATTAAAGTGGGCGAACACGCAATCGACGATGTCGCATGCCCCATCAAAGGATTAACTGACGAATCACTACGTCGCGTACGAAATGCGTAAGGAAAATTTCGCAGTCTAAAATTACGACCCAAACACGCGTTTTTTTGCGTGTTCCAGAATACAAAAAAAAAAAGCGTCTCGCCAATTTTTGGCTGTTCGCGTGTCCGTCCGGTCTGCCCGAAAGCGCAAAGTGGAGGTTTCGTAATTCGTATGCAGAGTGGAGGTTTCGTAATTAATCTCAAAATTGTTTGTCGACCGTTTCCGACACCTTAAGAGTTTTTACATCAGAAGTTGAGATAAAAATAGATTAAAATTATGAAAAAGAAAATGTGAAAAAATGGTCGGAAAATTCTTTACGAAAAAATTGTAGAAGATTGTAATGAAAGTTTATGTTTGGTATCGGCAGTTGTGTTTGGTATCGAAGAGTCATTTCCGAGCCTGCGTGCGGAAGTCCAAATCGACTGAAAGCACCATAACTTTTCGAATGGACTTCGGATCACAACGAAATTTGCTGTGTGTCTTCTGCATGCAAAGTGGGGGGTTTCGTTATTAATTTCAAAATCGTTTGTCGAACATCTCTGGTACTTTAACTCAAAAGTTTTCAAAGAATTATTTAAAAATTATGAATTAGGAAAGAATTGTTAAAAAATTACAAATTATTTATTTATTTATTTATTTTATTTACGGGACGAACCCTTTTACATTTTATAATATTTTACAGTTCAGATAAAATTTCATATTTCGTATAACATGTGTAACAGTATATTTCACAAAAAATTTGTTTAAAAATTATTATTTTACATTTTTCATTATTTCATTCGTATCTTAAGACTTTTATTGCAAGCTGCGTATTGTATGAAGATTCTGGATCAGCGAGTAGACGCGACAGGTCGAGCCTGTTTGCCACACTTGTGAGTCGATAATTATATAAAAGTTGTAAAAAAATGACAAATTATAAAAGAATTGTTAAAAAATTATAAATTGTGAGAGAATTATTAAAATGTTATGAAAAAGAATTGTCCGAAAATAAAAAATTATAGCAGATTGTAGTGAAAATGTATGTTTGGTTGGGGGTCGAAGAGTCGTTTCTGCGTCTACGCGCGGAAGTCTGGTGAGACACGTGTGAAGCACGATGGAAGTGAGTCTGCGGCGGCGAAACTCTCGGACGTCTGTGCCGTCCCACGTCAATCAAGACCGTGGTGACGAGCCGGCCGAGAGAGAAAGAAATGTTTTTCCGTGGATGTTCGCCCCGGTCGGGCCAGGAGAGAAAGGAGAAAGCCTCCCGCTTAAAACAAACGACTCGTTTGTTTCGCCGGTCCTTTCCTCCGACGGACCGCGCTCCTGAGGGACTCTCGGTACTCGGGACCGAGAAATCTGGTCGGGGCGCATAATTATTTTAGGATAAACGGAGCAAACGCTCGGGAGCCAACGGTATTATTTTTCACGGTCTGTGAAAACAAGCGCGGCGCGCGAGGAGACTCGTGGGCGTGCTGTGGAGGAAATTTTGCGGTCGATCCAGTTCGTGGACGAAAACGATGATCCTCGCGATCCTCGAGCCGCCGCGCACCGGAAGCTACCCGGACATCGCACGAGCGAAAACAATATTTTCGCAATTTTGAAAACAGAAGCGAAACAGCGGATATCCAATTAAGTAATGAAATTAAAAAAAAAACAGATTTTCGTACATCCATGCAACATTTTCCGTGTATTAAGTTTTATATTTTTCGTTAATTTTAGCATTTTTTATTGAACCATCCGTACCCTTAACTGATAAAAATAATGATAAAATAATGATAAATTGTTTTTTTTTTATTATGTTAATTTATTATGGATAAGATACGTTGGTTAAAAACACAAAACTTTTCACCCATAACATGGCTTATTCTCCCCCGAACGATAGCTGCACTTTAGTACGCAAGCTGATCGCTTTGGGCCAGTTTTAATTTTTCTTTTTCAATCCAACAAGAATTCCCTCTACGAAGTTTCTACAAAATTTACACCCATTAATTAATTCGTAATAAAAACATATTTATTTCACTCGGTAGGAAAATGGCAGTTTTTCGCACGCTTCGCAAAAAAAGGTGCAAAAACCCCCATTTTCACACCTTGTGAAATAAAATTTTATTCGCACTCGTATCAAAATGTACTATTACAATATTCAATCGTTTTCGTAAAAAAAAGTCCTCTCCCCCTCCCCCCCCCCCACCCAACGCCTCCGCGATGTAAAGACTCCCCTTAATTGAAAGGGATGCCCATAATACACCATTGTCCGCGAAATATGAACCGGCCCTCCCGACAGTAACGTTTTCGTTCCTTGCGTCACGAGAGCCAAAAGGGGAACGACTCTGCCGATCACTTTGGTGCAATAATAATTTTTCTCTTAAAAACGAACAAAATTTCCACAAAATTTATCCTCATTAATTCGTGATAAAAACATATTGACAACAAAATCCAATCCAATTATCATAATCCCCCTCCCCACAAATGTAAAGACCACCGTTAATTGAAAATTAATATATGAAATATGAAAAAGTCCTCTCGACAGTCACGTTTTCGTTCCTCCCGATAATTATTTCTCTTTTTAAATCCATAAAAAAATCTACAAAATTTACCCTTATTAATCCATTCGTAATAAATCCATATTTACAATAAAGTTCAATCCAATTACATATTACCCCCCCCCCCCCCCCCCCCCCCGGTAAAAACCCCAATACCCTAAAAAAAAAAACCACAAAATTCAAAATATTAAAAAATAAAAGGGCC